>CATIWF010215609.1:0-29214 GCA_949630135.1 Balakata baccata
CTCAACCTCAACAACTCACATTGCAAAGTCTTTATGACTTTCAAATGCAATCCTTCACCACATTGAAGGATATGATGCAATATCTCCACCTTGACATTCAAAGCATGCAAGGGCAACTTAATATGAATGTGTGCACCCATAACTTTGAACCACCCCCACCATTTGAGGGGGAGCAAGGTGATGAAGAAGAAGGAGATAATGGAGATGAGCCTCCACCACCAAGGGCACCATTTCACTCCATGCCCAAATTACCTTTCTTGCAAGACATCTCCAACTTATGACGCAAGAAAATTGTGTACTTCTCTCCTCTTCCCGCTCTCAATATGAAAGCTTCTTGGACATCTAATATCTCTTAAATTGCAAGGCGATTGGGCGACCCTCCAAAGATATTGATTCCTTCTTTTATGCCTTTGGGGAACATGGTGCTCAAAAGGCCACTCAAGAAGCCACAAGGAAGAGGGCAAGACTTTCCATAGGAGGAGAAGGCCCAAGTGCACAAGAGATGCCAACTCCACCACCACCACCTCCTCAACCTCAAAAACTCACATTGCAAAGTCTTTATGACTTTCAAATGCAATCTTTCACCACATTGAAGGATATGATGCAACATCTCCACCTTGACATTCAAAGCATGCAAGGGCAACTTCATATGAATGTGTGCACCCATATCTTTAAACCACCCCCACCTTTTGAGGGGGAGCAAGGTGATAAAGAAGAAGGTGATGGAAATGAAAAGGAGAGCAATGATGAAGAGGAGGGTGATGATTAGTTAGGAATTTATGTTTTCTTTGTTGTTTTTTCTTTATTTTTTATCCACAATTATGTATTTTTTAATCCACAATCATTAATAAAACTATATTTTGTCTTCTCCATATCTAATTCTTTTTAATATTGTTAAAAGGGGAGAAAAATAACACATCTAAGCAAAAATTTAAACTTTTTTAAAGTTGACTTATTTGACTTTTGCTTTTTAATATGTTTTGCATCATCAAATGATATGAAACTTTGAATACATGTTAATGTATATGTTAATTTGATTATTGAACCTTCAATTTAATATTTTTGCATAATTTGATTGTCAAAATCAAAAAGAGGGAGATTGTTGACCAAGGGGTGATTGCTCTCTATTTTGATATTGACAATCAAATTAATTATTATTAACATTCTTTTTGAGTGTTGTTTTGATAGTGTTCAAAGTTTCAGCACATTTGGTTAAAGTTTCCTCATTGAACAAACCAAGAATTTCATGGAGACGTGTAATTTTCGACCGGGACAAGTAACTCCTGACCGGGACCCTAGTCCAGACCGGGAAGTGCCATATCCAGACCGGGAAAGCATTGCCTCAAAGTGTTTCAAAGTTTCAGTAGCAAAAGTAGATTGGGAAATGCTATGTCCCGACCGGGACCATATGTTTCCAGACTGGGACCACAATGTCCCGACTGGGACTGTAGAGCAGAGCAAGCAAACCAAGTGTCCAGACCGGGAAACTCTGCAAGGTGATGAACCAAAAGTTCCAGTAGCAAAAGCAGACCGGGACATGGGATGTCCCGATCGGGACACTTAGGCTCCTGACCGGGAAAGTATGGGTTTGAGCAGGACATTCAAAAAAGACATGACCATTGAAGAGGAGACACCACCATAATGTGCCACATCATCAGAAAGTCAAAACATACTTAGTCAAAACTAACTTAGGTCCCGACCGGGAAGGGTAGTCCCGACCGGGACGTATTCAAAGCCTAGAAGACCCAAGTTCCTGACAGTGGCATCATCGGAAAAGTCCCGACCGGGACACTTGAACAAAAACTAGCCGTTGGAGATTTCAACCAACTAGAAGCTGTCACGTATGAAAATTGGGCATTTCCCGACCGGAGCATCATGGTTTCTGACCGGGACACTTCTCTCTGCAAACTGCATTTAATGCACTTGTAAGAGAATGTTAGAAAGAGTTATGGCACCATTTGTAACGGCTAATTGGTAGGTAATCAGTATAAATACCTTACCAAAAGGCCATTTAATAATAACCAACAACTTAACAAGTGCCAAAGCTATTGCAATTTATTTTCTCAAATTCTTTCATTGATTGCATTTGTAAAATGGTTCAAGTGTTAATCTGAAAACACTTGGGGTTGTCTTGTAATTGGGTAGTGTGAGCCAAATTACAAGGAATTGGTTGTTGTGTGAGCCACAAAACACAAAGGAAATTTGGGTTGAGTGTTAGTCTTGTTAAAACACCTAGTTGGGAGTGAGCTTGTTAAAACTCCAAAAATTGTAATTTAACTGATTAGTTAATATCCAATTTAAGTTGGGGAGATAAGTAAGGTTAGTTAACACCCGTTCGCTTTCATTTTCAGTAAGGTTAGTTAACACCCGTTCGCTTTCATTTTCTATGTGATCTTACTAAAGGAGGGGTTATGGAATTAGTACGTTGTGGCACACAAGATCATATTGCAGATGTGATGACTAAACCACTCAAAGTGGACTTGTTTCTGAGATAAGAAAATTGATGGGCATTTGTTTATTGACTTGACAAGTTGTTGGGCATTTGTCAAATTTAGCAATTAGTTTAAGGCAAGAAATGTTAAGATTTATATTTATTTATTGATTCTTCTGTTTCTATAATCCTTTTTAAGTAGAGGAGTTTCTAGCTTTGACTCATTCTCTAGTTAGTGTAAATGTAGAATATTTTCATTTTTTTTTTCAGTTATTGTAAAGCTATTTATTAGCCAAAGCTACTCATCAATAAAAAAACAATATTTATCATATTGTTTTGAACTTATTTCATTCAAGTTTTAATTCACAACATGAGAACTTAATTAATTCTCTAAGCTGTTAGCTTGGCCAATGCCATTGCCATATAGTCTCATGTTGCCAACGCCAGCATAATTAATTAGTCTGATATATTGTTGACTTTAGTTCTCAAAGTAACATTCAGTTATTATTGTTCCTTTTTGAATCTTTTGCAGCACTTGCTTTGATGGAACATACAAAAGGAAACATTAAAAATTTATGTCATGTTTTTGACCTGGCGAAGTCTGCTGCTTTCATGGATGGTTATGGCTTATTGTCATGTAAGGTTGGAGATGTATTGAGTACTGAGGAACTATAGAGAAGCATTGGTATTGATGAAAGGAAAAAAGCAATCTAGAAGGTATTTTTAATCTTAATGAAAGCATTGACAATCATCTTAGTTTTCTTTTTTTTTTTTACCCCTTTTATTTTCTAATTTTTAATTGATATTTGGATCTTCTTCATAGTTCATAGACTTTTTCTTAATAAGTTTTTGAATGATGAATTAAAAGTGCCAAGAGGTATTTCAGTGAGCTTCAATATATCAGAAAGTAATCTCTGTTTTTCTAAGGCGATAATGAATTTTCAAAACCCGTCAAGTCCTTAAATATGACATGGGCTATAACACCTTATATATTTAAAATTCTTATATTCTCATATCAATTTATCATGTGTAACATAAGCATATGGCGAGATAGTGATCACATTGCAATTATTTTTTTTTATCATTTCATATTGCATAATATTCAATATATATTAATACCTCAAATATTGTGTCCAAGTATCTTAAATTATGAATTTAAGATTGATTACATATATTATTTCAAATTCTCTATATTTACACACATGCTTATATTGTCTCAAAATACATATAATATGCTTTCATGTTTATGTGAAATACGAGAGAGTAGGGAGGCTCGGTCAACAACCTTTGATCCATAACTTCTAAAATGCACTTCAGAATAAGCTACTACTTTTCTACCTGAAAAATAATGTAATTTGGTGAGTTGTGACTCAGTGAGAAGAACTAACAAATGCTTTCTAAAGTACCAATTAATACACAATAACAAATAATAATAACAATTATGGTCATCACATATTTAGTATTACATTCCACTTATTAATCTCATATAAATATAAATAGTATTAAATTACACAAACATTGTCATTTGATAATGCTTATGCATATGCTTTGCCATTTTCTTTTTGTTGTGACCAGGCTTAACGGATATTGCCTCAGGTTTCCATGTGAACATTTGCCATGTGAACATTTGCATTTGCTAGCTAGCTTGATCATTTGTAATATTTGCACATTTGTCAAGTCATTGGTCTTTTCTTTTGCATTTGAACATTTGATTGGGGCCATAGACATCTTCTTTTGCTTTACAATGTCATTTAACTAGTCACAACGCCTTTTAAGTCCTTATGCATATGCATTTGCAACAATCATTGTACAACCCTTGTATTTGTATCAACATTTGCATATCTCAATATTCATCACACATTTAACACAATTTTGTCACAAACATGTCTACTAATAGACAAATAAATTTAACACAGTCATGGCATAAACATGTCCATAATTATTCATCATCTCATTTCAAGAACAAATCATGGTAATCATATAATACACCTAATCACAAGTCATTTCATAATTCACATAGCAATCAACACATTTGTGCACTAAAGAAATCATTAGATAGTTAAACTCACCTTTGTTCGATATCCAATTCCTAACTTATTCTTTATTTCCTCCTTCTGGATGTCCAATTTTTTTTTAGCGTAATTAAAAATATAATTGATCAATTGATGGCTAAATAAACTTAATATAATCTAAACAAATTGATATGCATACTTTAAACAATTAATTGGGCTTTTCTTTTGGTAGTAGTATGACCTTTATGGATTGTTAAGCCTATAACCTTTTTTATATTTTTCCAATTTATATGATTATTATTTCTAATTAAATTTAACATATAATTTTATAACATATTATAATTTCAAAATTTTTGAAGTATTGTACAATTTTTGGTGCCATTTCAACTTGTGTTCATTTTTCGCTCTTAGACAAATTAAAGACACCAACTTAAAAAATTCATAACTTTCAATGTGTAGGTTATCTTACAATGAAACTTTCAAGGTACTTAGATAAGCTAAAATTCTAAGGACCCCAAACAGTAGGAAACATATGACAAGTCCAGAATATAGTGACAATCAGACCAGTCTTGCTTTTTTAAAGTCATATCTTATAAAATACATAACATCTTAAGGTATTATTTTCACCAGAATGTAAGTAAGACATAACTCAAAAACTTTCTTGTTTTGAACATTTGCCTAGTTTGGACTACAAGATGCTCAAAATTGGCCACAAATTTGTTGGACCTGCATAAGGTACTAAGCAGGCAGCTCAAGAAACAAGTAGTTATGATTCCCTTTATCATAACTCAACAAACACAACCAATATGAATCTAAAATTTGGTACACAAATAGATAACACCAAGAGCTACAACTTTCATATGATTTTTCTCAAATATGGCCTCTATCATTTTAAAAAAGAACCAAAATCGTAGGTAACTCTGCCAAGGTTCATACCCAAATTAGTCTCACTTAGATGCCAATATCTTTTCCTATAGACTAAATTTTGCAAAACTATTTACATAGACATAAACCTAAGACATAAATTTATAATTTGTTGCTTTGAGTTTCTTGAGATTTGGTCTCTAACATAAAGAAAATGAAGCCCAAATACATTGCAATGAAAACATAATTCAAAGAGGTTTGAGTATGACCACCTAATTACTTGTAGACATTAAACTACAAACTATCAAGTTTTAATTCAAGATTATGAACAAAAGAAGAGTTAATTAACTTATCAATAATTTGGTTGAAGCTTGATGATGGAAAACTTGACAGCAAGTTAAAGAATGGAAAGAAGAGAAAGGGCAAAAGAGAATAGTGTAGAAATGAAAAAAGTCAAAATATATACCCTTAGTCGAGCTCATTTTCTTCTTCTTTTTTTTTCTTTTTTGTTTTATTATTATTATTATTATTATTATAATTATTATCTAGACAATACCAAAAGTACAATCTAATAGAGTAGTTCAATTTAATTAATTTAATTATGTCAAATTTTATATATTTCAATTTAGTCATTTTATTCCTGATACCTTGTCATCCTCATTTAAATTATAACTAGACATGTGTAACTAGATACTATAGCAAATAAACCGACACGTAGCAAGTATATCTCATAAATATGTTCAAGCCAAAATGCATATGACATGCATGTGTTTCATGTGAATTACATGCAATATAAACATGCCCAAATGGAATGCATCTAAAACACATGTGGGAAAGGGTCAAGAATGTTACAATTCTCCCCTCCTTTTAAAAATTTCATCATCAAAATTTGATACTTTGGAATAAGTGTGGATAGTGTTTTTTCATATTTTCTTTTGTTTTCCATGTTGTTTCTTCTTTTGAATGATTTCTCCATAATACTTTTACTAAAGGTATTTCTCGGTTTCTCAGTTGTTTAGTCTTATATCTGATGATTCTTACTGGTTTTTCTATATAGCTCATGTCATCTGCAATTTTGATGGCTTGATCTTTAAGTGCATTTGTAGGATCTGATATGTACCTTCTTAGCATATTAACATGAAATACATTATGAATCTGAGCTATCTCTAATGGTAAAGCCAATCTGTATGCCAATAGACTGACCTTTTCAAGAATTTCATAAGGCCTTATGTACCTTAGACTTAATTTACCCTTTTTGCCAAATCAGATTACTCCTTCCCATAGTGATACTAGTAGAAATACCTTTTCTCCCACTATATATTCCATTTCTCTTCTATGTTGATCAACGTAACTCTTATATTTGTCTTGTGCTACCTTTACTTTGCTTTTTATTATCTTGATTTTGTCTATTGTATCTTGTACCATTTATAATCCTTTTAATGCTCGTGCTCCTTCTTCATCCCAAATGACAAGGCTTCTTCACTTTATGCTATACAATGCTTCATATGGTGCCATTTGGATACTACTGTGATACTAATTGTTAAATGCGAACTCCATTGCTACCACATATTCATCCCAAGATCCTTTGAATTCCATAACAAATGCTCAGGGCATATCCTCCAATGTCTGTATAGTCCTTTCTGATTGTCCATCAGTTTGTGGGTTAAATGTAGTACTGAAGTTCAGTTTTATTCCCAATGCATTTTGTAAACTCGCCTAAAATTGTGAAGTAAACCATGGATCTCTATCACACATAATGGATACTAGAATGCCATGTAACTTGACTATCTCATTCACATATAACTTTACCAAACTCTCAAGTGTACACCCCTATCTGATTGGCAGACAATGTGCTGACTTGGTTAATTTATCAATAATCACCCATATAACATCATTTTTCCGTGGAGTCCTCAGCAATCCATAAACAAAATCCATTGTTATTTTCTCCCATTTCCATTTTGGCACAGGCAATGGACTTAATTTACCAACTGGAGCCTGATGTTCTATTTTAATTTGCTGACATGTTAGGCATTTAGAAACATATTTTGCTGTCCTTCTTCATCCTTGGCCACCAATAATGAGATCTCAAACTATGATATATCTTAGTGATCCCTGGGTGCATTGCATATGGTGTATTGTATGCTTCTTCCATTATTTCCTAGTACAGGTTATCAATATTTGGAACACATATGCATGAATTTAACATCAGTACATCATCTTGCAATTGAAATTCTGTACTTTCCCCCTGCTTTACTATTTCAATTTTCTCGCACAACTGAGGATCTCTACCCTGTGCATCTTTAATTCTGTCTCTTAGTATAGGTCTGACTTGAAGAGTTGCAATCAATGACCTACTATCTTGTATATTCAATTTAACATTCATAGACAACAGTTGAATCAAATATGGAAAAGAGAATGCTTGCAAATGAGCTACACTACTACTAGATTTCCTGCTCGATGCATCTGCTACTATATTTGCCTTTCTTGGATGGTATTCAATTGTGCATTAATATATTGTAAACCCACTTGTGTCAGTAGGGATAGCTAACACAGGTGCAGAAGTTAACCTGCATTTTAGTTTGTCAAAACTGCTTTGACACTCTAGAGTCCCTTGAAAGACATATTCTTTCTTTGTAATTTAGCCAAAGGGCTGGCAATTAGTGAAAATCCTTCAACAAAGCTGCGATAATACCTGGCTAGACCCAGAAAACTACGTACTTTTGTAACATTTTTAGGACCTTTCCAATTTACTATAACATCTATTTTCTTTGGATCTATCTCTATGCCTCTGCCTAATACCACATGCCTAAGGAATACTACATGATCTAATTAGAATTCACACTTTTTTAGTATAGCATAAAGTTGTTTCTCTCTCAAAGTTTGCAATACCATCCTCAAATGCTGTTCATGTTCCTCCCTATTCTTTGAATACACCAATATATCATCAATAAATACTATCATAAACTTATCCAGATATGGCTAAAACACTCTATTCATTAATGCCATAAATGCAGTTGGAGCATTAGTCAACCTGAATGATATTACTAAGAGTTCATGTCCAAAACTAGTACGAAAAACAGTCTTTAGAATATCTAATTCTACTACCCTTAACTGATAATAACTTGACATCAAATCAATTTTGGAAAATACTTGGGTTCCTTACAACTAGTCAAACAAATCATCTATTCTGGGCAATGGATATTTATTCTTAACTGTCACTTTGTAGTTGCCTATAGTCAATGCACAATATCAAGGTTTTATCTTTCTTTTTAACAAATAATACTGGAGCTCCCTATAGTGATACATTAGGTTTGATATATCCTTTATCAAGTAATTCCTGCAATTGGATCTTCAGTTCTTTCAACTCAGCGGTAGCCATTTTATAGGGTGGTATTGATATTTGTGTTGTACCAGGTACTAGCTCAATAGTGAATTCAATCTCTCTATCATATGGTAAGCCAGGTAGATCATCTGGGAATATATCAGGAAATTCTCTCACCAAGGTATGTTTTCAAGCAGACTATTTGTGGTTCTGGTGTCAATCACATGTGCCAAATATGCCTCACATCCTCCTTTGATCATTTTGAATGCTTTTACGAGTGAGACTAAACATGCAGGTACAAGTTTACTTTCACCTAGAAACACAACTCTTGCCTAGTTTGGAGATTCTAAAATTACTTCCTTAGTATAACAATTCACAATTGCACGATGTCTGGTTAACCAATCCATTCCCAATATCACATCAAATTCATGTAGTGGCAATAAGATTAAATCAGCTTTCAACTCAGCTTTATCAATATGTTTCAATCACGACATTTATTATTCACTACTTTTATTCCCAATGGAGTACTCACATTATATCAATTTCCAAGGGCTCATGTTTGTGATGTAATTTAGATGCCATATGTGATGAAATAAATGAATGCGTAGATCATGGGTCTATCAATGCATATATTGGTATATCATAAATAAAAATATTACTAGTAACAACTTCTAGAGCATCTACAGCCTCTTGTCTAATCATGGAAAAACCTCTTGTTTGTGTGGGAGGTCTAGAACTCTGACCCTCAAATCTAGTTACACCTCTGCCCGTAGTACTTGTTCTACCTGTTCCTCTGCCATATGTCCCACTGGTGCTACTAACTTTGGATGCCTCAACTGGGGTCTCTAGTGTCCTTCTGCCTCTACTAATTTCTACTGATTTGGCTCTTTCTAGGCAGTCTCGATACATAATCTAATTATGTACAGAAATAGCCTGCCCTCGTAAGTTTCCTACATTCACCTATATGTTGTCTCCCATAGTGAGTACAAGTAGGCCTCTATTATGTATATTGGCTCTATCCTCTGCCAAAATAAAAGGAAGTCGCACCACGACCTCTAAGGCCTAAGGATGCACCCCTATTACCAGACTGTATGGGTACAAATCTACCTCTATTTCCCAGCCTTCTACTAGATTCTCCAGAAAATTCTCATGTTACCTTTTTATATTATTATTCTGCAGCTTCTTTCATTAACCTCTCAACTCTAATTGTAGCAACTTTGAGTCAAGTATAAATATCAAGATTAGTGGCTGTAATTCTATTTATGATTTTATATCTAAAGCCCTCCTCAAATTTTCTGCATTTATCTTTTTCGGTAGACACCATAAAAGGAGCATAATGGGAAATGTTATTAAATTGTATCTCGTATTCTGCCACAGTCATATTCCCTCATTTTAAATTCAGGAAATCCCTTCTTTTCTCATCTTTATATACATTTGACATATAATTATTCTAAAATTCCCTAACAAAATCATCTCAAGTCAAAATAGGATGTTGTGCATCACTACCAGAATTTGTTTCCCACCAATCATAAGCATCACCCTGAAGCAAGGACATTGCACAATCAAAGTTTTCATTAGGAGTGCATTTTATCATATTTAATACCCTTTTGTCTCCTTTTAATCCATGTCTCTACCTCAGCTGGGTCAGTAGTGCCATAAAAATCAACTGCACTCTGTTTTCTGAGCTTGTCATAACGTCTTTCTCTATACTTTCCTGGCCCATGTATCTCCCGCTTTGGGTTTTCATATGACATTTATGCATGTGATGATTGAGATGCATGTGTTGGAACCCAAGCTCCTATATGTGGGTGATGAGATGTGTAACGTCTGCTAATTTGGACTCATAGTCGTGAGTGTCATATGATTATTAATTATTATTTGATTTTAATTTTAATATATACTAATAAAGAAATAGAAAACAGTGATAAATAAGAAATTTATGAGTAAGACATTTACGTATGCATTAACAAATTATAAATAAATGGTCATAGGTTTAAATAAATTATCTATATGGAATTTGTGAAATATGTGGATATAAGCCCATAACCTATACCTACATTAGAATAAGGTAGACAGATTGACATGTCAATTAGGGAACTTTAAGACAAAAATAGCGTCATATTACTGATATTTTATAGGCGCTAATGCGCTAGATTGATATATGATAGATGCATAATGACGGGATATGATTATATAGGCACTTAGTTATTCAGTGTGAGACTGCAAAAACAGTCGTATCTCTTATATCTTTCTAGTTCTAGTATAAAGTATTAATAGATAGAAAGATAAATAAATATATAATTTTATTAGAAAATAAAGATGGTAATCAGAATATGGTACATATCATCATTTGACTTTGCCGTTGTACGGTAGGATGAGGAGATATTACAAGATGCCTCATGTACATGCAGCCCAGCCGACCCCTTCTAAGTGATTTATGTTCTACCATAACCCTATAATACACAAAATTATATTACTTCACAATATTTAACACATGATGCACATGTTATTATGCTCTTATGCATATGCATATTCCAATGGAATATATCTCTACTCTGATACCAAAATAAAATGTAACACATTATACATTAAAATTTTATATATTCTCATATCAATTTATCATGTGTGACATAAGCATAAGGCAAGATAGCGATCGCATTGCGGGTATTTTTTTTTATCATTTCATATCGCATAATATTCAACATATATTAATACCTCAAATATTGTGTCCAAGTATCTTAAATTATGAATTTAAGATTGATTACATATATTATTTCAAATTCTCTATATTTACACACATGCTTACATTCACTCAAAACATAGATAATATGCTTTCATACTCATGTGAAATACAAGGAGAGAGAGTAGAAAGGCTCGACCAGCGATCTCTGATCCATGACTTCTAAAATTCACTTCAGAATAAACTACTACTTTTTTTACCCGAAAATTAATACAATTTAGTAACTTGCAACTTAGTGCGAATAATTAACAAATGCTTTCTAAAGTACTAATTAATACACAATAACAAATAATAATAACAATTACAATCATCACATATTAATCTCATATAAATATAAATAATATTAAATTATACAAACACTGTCATTTGCTTATGCGTATGCTTTGCCATTTTCTTTTCGTTATAACCAAGTTAAACGAAAATTGCCCCAGGTTTCCATGTGAACATTTGTCATATGAACATTAGCATTTGCTAGTTAGTTTGATAATTTGTAACATATGCACATTTGTAAGGTCATTAACTTTTTCTTTTGCATTTGAATATTTGATAGGGCCGTATGCCTTTTCTTTTACTTTACAATGTCATTTAGTTAGTCACAACGTATCTTAAGTCCATATGCATATGCATTTGCAACAATTATTGTACAACCATTGCATTTATATCAACATTTGCATATTTCAATATTAATCACACATTTAATACAATTTTGTCATAAACATGTCCACAAGTAGATAAATAAATTTAACACAGTCATGGCATAAATATATCTACAATTATTCATCATCTCATTTTCAAGAACAAATCATGGCAATTATATAATACACCGAATCACAAGTCATTTCATAATTCACATAGCAATCATTTGATAGTTAAACTCACATTTGTTCGATATCCAATTTTTAACTTATTATTTATCTCTTCCTTGTGGATCTTCAACCTGTTTTGAGTCAAATTAAATGTATAATTGATCAATTTATAGCCAAATGACTTAATATAATTTAAACAAATTGATATGCATACTTTAAACAACTAGGATTTTCTTTGGGTGCAGTATGACCTTTACGGATTGTTAAACCTATTACTTTTTCTATACTTATCTAATTTATATGATTATTATTTCTAATTAAATTTAACAATTAATTTTGTAACATATTACGAATTCAAATTTTTTAGCGTATTGTATAATTTTTGGTGTAATTTCAAATTGTGTTTTGTTTTCTGCCCTCGGGCAGTTTTAAGACACAAACTTGAAAAATTCATAACTCTAAGAATCTCAAACAATAGGGAACATATAACTAGTCCAAAATATAGTGACAACCAAACCAGACTTGCTTTTTTAAGGTCATATCTCACAAAATATATAATATGTATTTTCACCAGAATGTACCTTAGACATAACTCTAAAATTTTTATATTTGAATATTTATCCAGTTTGGACTATAAAATGTTTAAAATTGGCAACAAATTTTCTAGACCTATATAAGGTACTAAGTACGCAGCTTAAGTAAGGAGCATACATGATTCTCTTTATCATAACTCAACAACCACAACTAATATAAATCTAAAATTTGGTTTACAAGTAGATAACACAAAGAGCTACAATTTGAATGGTTTGAGTTTTCTTAGATACAGTTTCTATCATATTAAAAAAGAACCAAAATTGTAGGTGAATCAGATAGGATTCATACCTGAATCAGACTCACTTAGATGCCAATATCTTTTCCTATAAACTAACTCTTGCAAAACTATTTACATACACATAAACCTAAGACATAAATATACAAATTTAATGTTTTGAGTTTCTTCAAATTCAATCTCTAACATAAAGAAAATGAAGCCCAAATATACTACCATGAAAATAAAATTCAAAGAGGTTTGAGCATGACCACCTAATTACTTGCGGACATTAAACTACAGACTATTAATTTTTAATTCAATATTATCAACAAAAGAAGAGTTAATTAACTTACCAATAATTAGGTTAAAGCTTGATGATGAAAAATTTGAGAGCAGCAGGTTAAATAATGGAAAGAAGAGAAAGAGCAAAAGAGAATTGCGTAAAAATGAAAAAAAGACAGTATATACCCTTAGCCGACCACCTTTTCCTTTTTTTTTTTTTTTACTTTTTCCAAATTTCTTTCTTTTGTTTTGTTTTCTTTTTACTTTTGTTTATTATTATTATTATTATTTTTATCTATTTACATATATCTAGACAATACCAAAAGTACAATGTAATAGAATAATATAATTTAATTAATTTAACTACGTCAAATTTTATGTATTTCAATTTAGTCATTTTATTCCATTTTATTTCAATTTTGACATTCTCATCTAAATGCTATACTAATATCATTGAACCAAGGCTTATTGATAAGGTTCATTTGAAGTAGAAACCAATTGCAATTATTATTATTATTATTATTATTATTATTATTATTATTATTATTATTATTATTATTATTATTATTATATTCTCTATATATGAGTTGCATTGATTTGTCATTATATGTTAATCAACTATTCGATTCTTGAGATTAAATTCATATATATTCACAGTGTAAAAAGCATGGATATGGATACAGCCACGAGGACATCATATGACAGGACACAAGAATATAACAAATTATAAAAAATTAGGATACAAATATAACAAAGATACAATATAATAAAATAATAAAAATATATTATTTTTACAAATAAAAATAACCATAGACATGTAACATAAACCAACCGTATTGTCAATGTTTAATTTATATATATATAAATAACCATGGAAAAAATAAAAGAGATAAAATCAGAAAAACAAATAGTTTTGATGTGTTCAATTTGATGTGTGGCTGTTAAGTGTTAACTATGGACATCATTTAAGGAGAATAAAGCTTTTATAAAGGATGACTAAGTGGGGATGAATCAAAAAAATTCCAAAACTCGAGAGAGAGAGGCCTGATTACTAATTACTGATTGGTCTAAACTCCATTAACACAAACAGCTTTCACATGTTCTCAATAATTGCAAAACACTACGCTTTACTTTTTTTTAATTATTTTTACTAAAATGCTTTAATCAAACTCCCAATATACAATTCATTTTTGTTTCTCCTAGGTCTTAGCACATAGTGACAATAGGGCATAAAATCAAACATAACAAAATGGAGTTTGAGTTGGGCAAAATGTAAGAACCACCAAAGGAAAAAATATGTTAAAAAAAAATTTCAATCAATGGACTTCAACATCAGTATCATAAATTAGCAAGGTGTCGTGGACTTCAGTACGATGTTTCCAGAAATTACCTCTTGTTCGTGGACGATTCCTCTTCAGTTCCAATTTGCAAGGCGGCGGCGTCGTTCCTCTTCAGAACCCAGTTCCCAGCAAGCTTTTGAAGAAGGTGCCACCGTCGTTGTCGTTGTTGCCTCTTCTAAGTCGTGTTTTGAATAAGAATAGCCAAGAGTAGAACAGCTAAGAGCAGAATGGAAGAGGTCGGTCAAAAAGAAAAATGAAAGAAGAATGGAAAAGAAGAAAACAGAGCCAAAAATGCCAAAAAAGTTAGGATTTTTTTTAAGAAGGGCTTGACTGATTGTACTTTCTGATTGTAGCCCATAAATTTATAAATAAAAAAACAAAGAGAAGAAAAAAGCTCATGATATATGTCCAGCTGTGCTCCCATCGTGTCTTAGCCGTGTCCAAAATCTTTGACTTCCTATTTAGTTAATGACACGCCATGTGGCTTGTCCGACATGTGTCGGACGCATATCTGTATGTCCAAATGTCCGACACACCAACTCTTCCCGAAAGTGCCGTATCCATGATCATAGTTCACAGCAAAAAAAGCCATTGGAATAAAGAGCTTGGACTATACACCATAGCCAGTTCAGAAGTCAAATATATTAGCGAAGCATTTAGAAAAAGCTATGTGAGAATTGCCCTTTAGCCCAACAAGGGAACATGGGAATACTTTATTGTAGAAGTGTAAACCCTTGTTCATGCCACCAATTGAACTATATGCATGAAAAGACAATGCCTAAGAGTAATTAAAGAAGCATTACTGCAGTATTGCAACAAACCATCCATGAACCTAACAGTAGCAGAGCACTGTAATTCTTGGACAAGACATTCTCATATTTGTTGCTAGTTTTGACATCTTTATTTGATTTATTATATGACTCATAATAATGAACAAATTATTTATCTTCATATGAGTTATAATATGATACCAAATTAGTAATTTAAATGCATGAGTATAAACAAAATACTATAAAGTAATATTAAAATTGAGATAAATATGATAAATATTAATTTCTTATTTACTATGAATAAAGTACTATAAAATATTAATATGAAATTTGAAATAAACATGCATTTCTATAATTTACTATAAATAAAGAGTTGGAACAAAGAGAACTTGAGAAAATAACCGTAAAATACTTATTACCTCTATTTTATATATGACTCTTAATAATGAACAAATTAGTAATTTGGGAATCGGACAAAATAACCATAAATTACTTGCTACCTCTATTTTATATATGACTTTTAATAATGGACAAATTAGATAAACGTAAAATGATATAAAATAATATGACTTTTTTGATATAAACATGCACTCTTATAATTCACTATAAATGAGATATTATAATAAAAACTTATATAAAAATCAAATAGTGATTAATAACGAATCCAATATCTAATAATTTATATATAAAAAATAAAAAATAAAAAAATTTTATGAAGACAGTGAAAAAATAAATAACATATTGTTATTCAAAGTACAACAATAATTTTCACTAACATTGAATTTATATAATGGTAAGTCCAAACAAATTAAATTACAACTATGCACATAATATATAACATAAATTTCAAAAAAAACTGAGTATAATTCTTATAAGTTATTTGAGAAGTTATAATTTTCTAATAAATTTTATATAATTCAATAATTAATTTATTTTAATCATTATACTTAACAAGTTAAATTTTTAAAATTAATGTGCATAATACAATACAATTTACAGATAAATTTACCAAAAAGCCAACTTTTGTATATAATAAATTTATTGCAATCAAAATTCCAAATAAGACAAAAAACATTAATAAAATAATAAAAAATTATAGAAAAATCAAATTGTGACTAATGACGAGTCTAATATCTAAAAATTAAGTGTAACGCATGTTACTAAAAAATTAATTATATATAAAAGTGGGAATTAGGGGATGGAGGGGGAAGATAAATTTTTCAAAAAGCCAATATAATTGTATTAGTTAATTGAATTAATTTTGTTATTTAATAATTTAATTTATTAGTGAACAACATTTATAATTCATTAATTATAAGTCTAATTTTATTAGAACTAGATAATTATATTTTAGCAATCATGAATTATACGAGTAAAGACCTAAAGATTGATTCAGCATAAGAGGAAACATATAATGTTATTAAGAAATTGGAGGATCAAGTAAAGCAATTGTTGACCACTATCAATCTACTACAAGAGAGAAAGAAAAAAGTAAATGCTGCAGAAAATTATTAATATTTAACCAGATCATATTTACCATGAGAGTGACTAAAGTTTAGAAATAATGTTCTCAATAAGTTCATCATGACAAGTGACTAAAGAAATAATGTTCTCAAGAAGTTTAGAATTTATTGAGAACATTACCATGAGAGTGATTAATATATATAAATTTCAAAACACTAAATACAATTCCTAAAAGTTAATTGATAAATTATAATTTTTTAATAATTTAATAATTGATTTATTTTAATTATAAACATAACGAGTTAAATTTTTAAAATTTACATCATAGCATAATATAATTTATTTTTATATAAAATATAGGGATCAAATATAATTAACAACTATTAGTATTTAAATTAAATATAACTTAATTATATGATAATTAAAATTAATTTGTTGGACAACATTATTCTTATTATTATTATTATTATTATTTAATAATGATGAGTCAAATTATTAAAAATTGTGGATGATTGGAAATAGGAGAACATGCAAAGTGACCATAAAATATTTATTACTTTTATTTGTTATATGAGTCTTAATAATAAATAAATTAGTAATTTAGGGAGACGAATAAAATGAATATAAAATATTTACTACTTCTATTTTATATAAGAACCAAAGGGTGATAAGTCCAATATCTAATAATTACGTGCAAAACATGTTAATAAAAAAAGTAGTAAGTATTAAAATAATATATACTCCTATATTTACGGGCTAAGTTTTTTTCTTTTTTGAGTATGTATAGATACTTGCATTTAAATTTCTAGTATAATTAAATGCTTAATATCTTTTTTTCTAATATTAAAATTTTTTGTATCTGTTAATTTTTCTCATTTAAACTCTTTAGTAATAATATAAACTAAAAATTAAATTGTGATAGTCCACATCAACAAAAATTGTTTAAGCGTTATGAAATAGCAAGTATAAATGTTTAATTTGATTAAAACCTAAGTATGCAAATCTATAAGACTTAAAAATAAATACATGAAGCAAACGGTTAGATCATGCTACGATTTAACTCCATAAAAAAGTAGTATTTCGACATTTAATTATGTAAAACTTTTTTCCACGGAGAAGAAAACTTATATTTAGATCATGCGAACAAAGTGGCTAATTGTTGAGCTAGAACTGTGGGTTCTAATGCTTCACCTGAGTTTTGGGTGGGTTCACCGAGTTTTTTGGTGCATTCTTTTGCTTATGATGTATTTGACACTTACTTTGAATGGAATTTAATTTTATTTCAAAAAAAAAACTTATATTTATGATATGTCCAGATTAAAATGTGTGTTAGGCGTTTTTTTTTCTTTAAATTTCAAATATAATTTATATTCCAACCAATTGTAAAGATTAGATTAGAAATGAATAAAAGAAAAAGTAAGTAGACCTAACCTATTGCATCCTGATATTATCTACTATTCTGATATTTCATTCCTACTATCTTATTTAACTCTGGGAGAGTTGAAAGCTTGTCTTTTATTAATTAATTAATTTACAATGAAGCAGACGGTTGTTTTTTTATCCACTTCCACCACAGCTATATCCAAACCAATGGAACCATGGATGGGAGAACTCTCTTAACCGGTAAATTATATTATGGATCTAGATTCACATAGATTTATAGATTAAGAGTCTATCATAAGTATAAGAGACGATCACAATTTTCTAAATAAAATAAATTTATACAATTATTAAATATACGGTAGCAATTTTGTAAATATTTATCATCTATTCATTGAGATTGATTTTATTACTTTATTAAGAAATATTCATTAGTTTATTGAAAAAGGTTCATTAGAAATAAACTAAAGGTTAATTAGTTTATTACTACAAAAATTTAAAAAAATAAATACAATTATTAAATATACGGTAGCAATTTTGTAAATATTTATCATCTATTCATTGAGAATGATTCATTACTTTATTGAGAAATATTCATTAGTTTATTGAAAAAGGTTTATTAGAAATAAACTAAACGTTAATTAGTTTATTACTACAAAAATTTAAAAAAATAATACAATATTCATTAAGTTAAATACACAATGCATATTACTCAAGAGAATTCAATGGATTCATGCCTACAGATTAAAAAAATACTATAATATCTATTAAATAAAATATACAAAGAAATAAAATAAACTTTTATTAATAAATTAATAAACATTTACTTTATTATTAACATATCTCAATAAAATAATGAACTTTTAATTTATTGCTAATGAATATTTTATTTTATTGCTAACGAACATACAGTTTATAACAAATGAATCTACAATTTATAAGTTATAATTTACTGATAATGAATCTATAGTTTACAAGAAATGAATCTTTACTAATCAACTAATGAGTTTTGACTTTATTTGTAATGAACTTACAGTTTTATAATAAATGAACATTTCTCAATAAACTAATGAATATATCTACAACAGGTGATAAATATTTACAAAATTGTTATTATGTATTTGATAGCTATGTAAATTTATTTTATTTATAAAATTGTCACCGCTTTTTACATTGTGTAATGAATCTTTAGCCTACAATACTACATTGACTAGGGCTAATGATATAACAAGCCCTCTTAACCCATGCTTAATCAATTAATGGCAATATCATGGACCAAAAATATTAATTATAAAGATTGCTAGTTCATTTAGGACTTGCAGATAACCTAAAAGCTAAATCAAATTTACCAACCTTAAAAGATTTTGTTTGTTGAATTTGATTTGATAGGCTTTTGTAAGCTTATCCCTTAACCCTCATGGTTCTTTTTTATTTTTTATTTTTATTTTTCCAGTCCTCATGAATCTATATATACCAATATAACCATACCAATATATTGCCAAATACCCACCAAGTAGGACTAATACATGCCTTAGTTTGTTTAAAAATAAGTAAGAGTATAAACCAAACGTAGGACTAATACAAGAAATTGTTACTTAGGTTATCCGTCGCCACCCACTTTCCATCCTCCAAAAATTCTCTCAGAAAAAGGGTCAAGCCTATTAATAGTAACTCTAATTTCACACACAAACAAATAATTGATAAACAATTCTCATTAGCTCAAGGCATGATTAATCGATTATTCCCTAAAGTGAACAAAAACCCAAAAGAATGGAAACAAGACTAATACCACTAGTTCAAGAAAAGTTGCCAATAGAAGACAGTTCAGTCGAATAAAAAAACAGCAGCAGAAGCAGCAAATTTCAGCTCACCAAATCACACCAATTGGGCCAAAAACTGCAGGCAAAAGGAAAAAAAAAAAAAAGAATACAAAAACCACTTCAACTTTCCCCCACCATATAACTCATGTCCCTTATTATAACCAGCAATATTACATGCACTATACCCATTTTTCCTGTCATCCCAACAACATGATCAGCCCTAGCAACAACTTCACTTCCCTTTTCTTCTCCTCCTCCTCCAATTCTAATGACTTGCTCGTCGGAAAATACATTTCTCGGCGGCTCTTTTTCTTCTTCTTGCAATACACTCAAGTGGTAGAACTTGTTCTTGCTCTTCTCGTCTTCATTGCTATACATTCACTGAGGCAGAAGAAACGTCACGGCCTGCCAATCTGGCCTGTTGTAGGCATGCTACCCTCGTTGGCCTTCGCCCTTCGAGGCAACATGTACGAGTGGATTTCTCAAGTACTTTCCAATCAAAATGGGACGTTTCGATTCAGAGGACCATGGTTTAGCAGTCTGAATTGTGTAGTGACCGCTGATCCTAGAAATCTTGAGCATCTTCTCAAAACCAAGTTCCCTAATTTCCCTAAAGGTCAATACTTTCGTGACACAGTCCGTGACCTCCTCGGGGATGGGATATTCAATGCCGATGATGAGACATGGCAGAGGCAGAGGAAGACTGCTAGCATTGAGTTTCATTCCACAAAGTTCAGGCAACTAACTACGGATTCATTGCTCGAACTTGTTCATTCTAGGCTCTTACCAGTCCTAGAAAATGCTGTGAACAACTCCA
The DNA here is from genome assembly GCA_949630135.1 of Balakata baccata. NCBI lineage: Eukaryota > Viridiplantae > Streptophyta > Magnoliopsida > Malpighiales > Euphorbiaceae > Balakata > Balakata baccata. The sequence continues at coordinate 20,860 of CATIWF010215609.1, forward strand.
TAGCCATTGATTTGCAAGATGTTCTTCTAAGGCTCACTTTTGATAACGTTTGTATGATAGCTTTTGGTGTTGATCCAGGGTGTTTGCGCCTTGGCCTGCCTAAAATACCATTTGCTAAAGCTTTCGAAGCTGCAACAGAAGCCACTGTGGTGCGATTCGTTACTCCAACTTGCATATGGAAAGCAATGAGGTATCTCAATTTGGGAACTGAAATGAAGCTGAAAACGTGCATAAAAGGAGTTGATGAATTCGCCGAACAAGTTATCAGGACGAGGAAGAAAGAACTACCTGATAACGACGATAATAAGCAAAGATCAGATCTTTTAACGGTGTTTATGAGATTAAAAGATGAGAATGGCAAGCCATATTCAGACAAGTTCTTGAGGGATATTTGTGTGAACTTCATACTTGCTGGTAGGGATACTTCATCAGTAGCATTGACTTGGTTTTTTTGGCTTCTTGAACAACACCCACATGTTGAAGACAAAATAAAAGCTGAAATAAGCAAGATTGTGAAGGAGAGACAAGATGGTTTTGACCTTACATATCATAATTCTTTGGTGTTTAAGCCAGAGGAGATTAAAAAAATGGATTATTTGCAAGCTGCATTATCTGAGGCCTTGAGATTGTATCCTTCTGTGCCTGTGGATCACAAAGAGGTAATACTACTATAATACTATTCATGCCTTAAGAACCTTTTTTTATTTCTATTTCTTGAATCTATAACATCAATATGGTTTATTGCATATTTTACCCCCTTTTCCTTTCGTCTCGTTAAGATATGTGTAAACCCACCTCCATTTAGAAAAAAAAAATAGTCTCTTGAACACTATATTTTTTCCAAATATTATGTAAATACTTAAATTTGTATGTTTTGTTACTTTTAAATATTTTTAGTTAATGTGTCGAAACATACAAGTCACAAGAATTATAGTCACATCAGTAAAATATCGCATAAAATTTAAAGTGTTTACAAGCAATGAAATAATTAAATTTAGATGTTTAATCTCAAAATGTGAGATGGGATGATAAAAATTTGTTTTCCTTTAATCGGAGTTTAGAATTCGAACTCTCGGTATACAGTACCTGTAAAATTTGAGAGAGAGTATTTTATTCCTTTAATGAGCCTTCTTAAAGCGAATCTAGATGGGATAGTAAATTGTAAAAATTAGATATTTTGGGCATTTTCTTTTTTAAAATTAAGTTTTATTTTAGGAAAATTTACACGGATCATTAATATTTGAAATTTTTTTCAATTTTACCTATAAAATTTTCATGTTTTTATTCCTAGTTTCTGTATTTTTATTTTTACTATTTTTTTTTTCAAACATTAGATTTTATTGTGTATTTAGTACATTTTTCATTTAATTAAGATATAAAATGGTCATTTTTCACATTTTAAACATGAATTCAGAATTTTATTAATTTACATGGCCATCATTTGTTTTATGAATGTATATATTTATTTTTAATTATTATTTAATTAATTTAATTAGCAAAAAATATGCAAATTTGAATTTAATTAACTTAATTACCAAAATAAACTTTGGACAAACCTTAATTAAAAAAAAAAATGTAAACTCGTATTTAGTAAACTTTGGGTAGATCATTAGTAATTTTTAGGTGAGAGATTGACTTGATATTGGGTAAATCTTGAATAAATATTTGGTAAAATCTTGAATAAATCTTAGGTAAACCTTATATAAATTCAACTTTGATAAATTTTCTTATAAACATTGGGTAAATCTGAGGTAAATCTTAAATAAATTTTTAATAAATCTTTTGTGACTTTAATTTTTATTAATTTTATGAAAAATCTTGGATAAACCTCAGTAAACCTTAGATAAATATTGGCTAAATCTTAGGTAAATTTTGAGTAAACCTTATGTAACCTCAACTTTTATTAATTTTGTAATAAATCTTAAGTAAACCTTTGAAAAAGTCTTGAATAAATCTTTTGTAACTTTAATTTTCATTAATTTTTTGACAAATTTTGGGTAAATATCGGGTAAACTTTGGGTAATTATTGGGTAAACCTTGGTAAATCTTAAGTAAATCTTATGTAACTTCAACTTGCATTAATTTTTTTTTTGGTAAACATTGGGTATAACTTGAGTAAACTTTAAGTAAATTTTTGATAAACCTTGTAAACTTAAACATTAAGTAAATCTTTGATAAATCTTTTGTAAATTCAATTTTCATTAATTTTGTAATAAATCTTTAGTAAACTTTAGGTAAATTTTAGACAAAATTTGGATAATTATTTGATAAACCTTGATAAATATTGAGTAAATCTTGTATAAGTTTAACTTTCATTAATTTTGTAGTAAATATTGGATAAATCCTGAATATAACTTGAATAAATTTTAAGTAAATATTTGATAAAATTTTTGTAAATTTTATTTTTATTAATTTTATGGTAAACCTTGATTTTTGATAGATTTGAAAAAAACTTTGTGTGGATTGTATTTTTTAAAAAAATCTTTATTTAGGTAATATTTTTGAAAAAAAAAATTTGAATGAGAGGCAACATTTTTGTAAATGTTTATCCATTTTTTTAAACTTTTGTAAATTCCCTTTTTTTTAGTAAGCATCTTATCTTAAAAGCATCCATGTCACAAGAGGCATTCCCTCCCAAGCCAATCAGAATTTTAGTACCAATTCCTAATAATTGGTCAATTTCTTGGTTACCAAACAGTATGTTTGTGGGAGATGAAAAGAGTTTGGAGAGTAGACTTTTATATCTATGGGAAGCAATTCGAGGGTCTCGAAATAGTTAAAGAGAGCAAGATTTGATATCATATATCATCTTATTCTCATATAAAATACGTTGGAATTTTAAGTTTTTCAAAATGATTTAGATAAGTTATTATTATTTGTCTAATCCAATTTCCAATGTTTATCTTTTAATTACAATTTAATTTATTATTTCTAAATGAGCCAATCTATATTGTCGTTTTTTCAAGAGAAAATCTTGTATAAACTGATTCTATATAGACTAAACCAACGCTCTCATTGGTTTAGTCTACCTAAACTCAATCTATACAAAACTTTTCCATTTCTCATATTAGATTTAATCATTCATACCATCAAGAATTCAGCAATCCTTTGATGTTTTAGGTAATTGAGGATGAAATATTTCCAGATGGTACTATACTCAAGAAAGGAACAAAAGTGATATATGCAATATATGCAATGGGAAGAATGGAGGCAATATGGGGAAAAGACTGCAAGGAGTTCAAGCCAGAGAGGTGGCTAAAAGACGGCCGATATATGAGCGAATCAGCATACAAGTTCACCGCATTCAACGGCGGCCCTCGGCTGTGCTTAGGCAAAGATTTTGCGTATTACCAGATGAAATTTGTTGCTGCCTCCATCATTTATCGCTACAAAGTGAAGGTGGTAAAAGATCATCATGTGGTGCCAAAGCTTGCTTTGACTATGTACATGAAGCATGGTCTCAAGGTTCACCTATTAAAGCGTGATGACATTTCCAAGATCATATATTGAAGTACGAACAAATTGTGTGTCGCTATTTATGGTTTCTTTTTCTTTATTTTTTTATTTTTATAGGCTTTATTTTTAACAGTGAATATTAATATACATTTATATTATTGATATTATTGGGGAAAAAGTGTGGAGTGGAAAGTACACATGAATAATGGATTTGATAAGACGTTGGATTTGTTGGTGATGGTTTCTACTGATCTTTGGAATTATTTTGTTGTGTTCTTTGATTGTTTCATATTAATAAGCAAAACTGCAATAATTGGAACTAACCCAATTGATACACCTAACATAAAATAATAATGACAAAGTTCGAAATTCCACCTTTATAAGATGCATAAAAAAAAAATGCAAAATTATAAATTTGGTATGTAATTTCTAAGAAAATTCTTTGATTTAAGCCCATATGCTTCACTTAGCAATGTTAATGACTATATGAACCTCGGCAAATGATTTGTGTGAAAAAAGCAATCACTAAATAGAGATTCATAATTGTTTGTAAATTATACAATCTTTGCATAAGCAATATGATGCTTGATTGGTTTCAAGAAAGCATAATATAATAAAGATATTTTGACCCAAATGAAACTTAAATAACTTAAAACATTTGGTAGTTTGTGTATATAAAATTGATAGATAATTACTAAAGAGAGAAAAATCTTACATCAACTAAGCTCGTCCATCCCATTCTTCATAGAACTCCTTTAAAAATTCCTCCATGAACTTATGCCTTCTCTCAGCCCTCTTCTGCCCAGCCTGATAACGCAAAAACAACATATGTAAATATATATTTCACACACCAGCAAAGCCAGCTTAAAGAGATTTCTTGAAAGTCGAAGTTCTTACCTTAGTTTTCATCAAATCCTTCAATTTCAGAAGTTTCTCATGAAAATGATTCAAAGTTGTCTGCTCTTCTTTCTTCATGTATTGTTCCTTGGACAAATCAGAACGAGGAAGAATGTTGGGATCATGAAGAACTCTGTTCCTACTTCCACCGAAAGTAAGGCAGCGAGCAATTCCTGAAATTTGATAACTTTGATTTTGTGCAATGACATCCAAATGCAAGAGAAGTTCACTATGTATATAATGTAGCCATTGGAATGGATACACAGGAATGCAACAAAAATTATAGCACTTGTTAAATCCATATATTACCAATGGCACCAATTGCATCAAGACGATCAGCATCTTGTACAACTCCAAATTCTGGACAAAATCCACCGATAGCAAGTCCTGCAATTTCCTCCTTAAAACCTGGAAAGTGGAAAGTAAACTTTTAATGATTACTTCCTAAAATATTAACATGACATAAGAAGAACACTAACAAACAAAAGTCTGAAAGACTGCAGGAACATAGACACATACTTCTTCAACTAAGAAAATATAAACAGAGTTGTTCCAGAGGTCCATATTTATTTATATCATTCACTTCCTTAATGTGATTGTAAAAGCTAATATAGAAGAAAAACCAAAATGAATACATCAACTTAGACATAAATTTTTATAACCATTAATCTGACTGAAAAGAATAACAAACTATGAAAGACAAATACAAAGGAGAATGCTGTTGCAAACCCACAGACACAGTAGTAGCTGTCAGATTAATATTACCCATCCCCTGGATGATTGCCAAGATTCTCTCCTTCTTGGTTTCATCTACACCCTCTTCCTCCAGAAAATTTTCAACAATTTTCCCTTCAGATGGATCCCTACATGCCAAACAGAAGCTCATTCAATTAAGAAAAGAAAGAGAGAAAAATTCAAGAAGATCCCTTCAGATGAGGGAAAGATTTAAAAGGAAAAAAAAAAAGAAAAAAAAAGGAATCCAAAAAGCAATAAATCGGTCAAATAACAATATAGTGGAGCACTAAAGTTAAACTCTATGGTTTCCAGATGCAGATATCAGCATTGCACCCTGATAACAATACAGTTGGTCAAATTTGATTTCAAAAGAGCAGTATATAGGGGTAAACACAACTGAAATTTGCATATGCATTTAACATAAGTTCATAATTCTGTAGATCAGGCAATAGGTACAATTGAGCACATACAAATGTTTTAGACATCCAAGAAAAACAAAAGGCTAACTTCAGAAGCACAGTTATGAAATCTGTGCTAACAATGTAAAGGACATTTTCAGCAATGAAACAACAAAGAACATCAAAATTATAATGAAACTCTACAATAACTGTAAAATCATAAAAGCATTACAGATATATTTGGTAATTGTTGTTTGCTCAAGGCAACTTAACCTAGGGACCTAGGGTCTGGCATCAGTCTTAAGCACAATAGGACAAAGAATAAAAGAAAAATTCAAATTGCTTTGTGAAAATTATGATAGAAATAACAGACCTTAGGTATTTATAGTCGCCTGCAAAAAGTGTGAAAAAGGAAAAATGATAAGTTGAGGAATGATACAGCTAAATAAAATATGACAATTACTGAAGTACACAGAAACAAATCAAAATTAAACCACAAAAAAGCATTTATAATGGCATGTCTCAGTTTAGTTTATGCTCATCCTACTATTAACAAGAGTCCACGGCTAAATGATCGTAATTCATAATATAATACTCAACCATTGCCCCCATAGATAACGAAAGGACAATTAGAACAGAAAAACATATGCAGTAATCGTAAGTTAGAAATAAGAATTAGTGCAAGTTAGGTTTTCTACCATAATTCACTCCTTAGCGTTCTACACAAAACCCATTTTCCGAGGCCTAGATCACCATCCAACTTCCAAACAGAACAGATAAAAAAGAACACACACACACAGAAACCATGTGGAAAGCATAATAAAGGATTTTGAACTTCCAGTATAAAGGCTTAATATGCATCTCTGCAAGTGAAAGACAGAGCATGACCTATATCATGAAGAAGTGCAGCGAGCTCTACCTGCCAGAAAAGAAAGTAGAGATAAAGATAAATACCTCCAATATGATGATAAAATTAATGGGAATCAAGTGTGCAGTCTGTTTCATTAACAAAATTGAGGAAGTTCCACTATTAAGCCAACTGTATTCCATATGCAGCAACTGTGACAACGATATCAATATCTACCAGAATTAAACATGGAAAAAAAAAATGAAAATTTAAAATAAAAAGAATTTAAAGTTCACCAAAAATAAGAACCCCACTCAATAGATGCAGCATACCTCTCAATTATTAGCAGCGGTCCCAGACACATAAATCAACATAAAAGGCTGAAAACCCTAAGATCTAAGATAGATGATTGCTCATAAATGCATAAAAAAACAACTTCAAGAATGAGAAACAAAAGGTGCAATCAACATAATGATTGATGAAGATCAAGTTATAATCTTTATATGGCACCATGCATCTTAGAGTTTTTCCATACTTTTATCCAGACAATAGCAAACTATATCTCTCTATTTTAGCTTTTAATCTACCAACTTCCATTAAAATCCCCATTACGATAGTCCAAGCTGAAAACTTATTGGATGGACAAAATATAGCAATCACAGACCAAACAATAAGTATGCCCAAAAGCAAAAGAAGATACCAATTCTTGCAATCACGTAGAAATAAAATTGAATAATTGGTTTAAAAAATTATCGATTTAATTCAAGAAAAATGACAATATGAGTAGGGACAGAGTCAACATAAAAAGGAAAATGGGTTTACGATTTCCATGGAATCAGGATTAGACGAGAGGCCTTCCTCACGAGCAAGAGAAAGAGCAAGATCCCTGACTCTCCACACGTGCGATGCATCATGCGACGAGTCGTTTCCTTTCATGGTTCTGTTCACCAACTTCTCGGCGTTCTTCACATTCTCTGCTTTCGCCATGGTTGAATTGTTATCAGAGAAAAGTGGTAATTGTTTGGATTGAACTTTGAAGTGAATTCAATTGCTTTCTTTTTTTCCATTTTCCCGTTAATTAGTTATTGGAAGAGAAAAAAAAAATCACTAAAAACAAGATATATAAATATAAATAAAATTGAATTATAGAATTATTAAAATTTAACATAATAGTATATCTCCGAAATTTTAAAAAATATTATTTGCTCCAACATAATATATTAATATTTCCTTTAAGTTTGAAAAAAATATAATATATTATTAAAAATGAATATTTTTTTATTTGGAGAGATATTAATCTAGTAAATCAAATTTGTAGAGAAATATTAAATAGTATAATTTTCAAACTTTAGAAAAGTATTGGTATATTATATCAAACTACAAGGATCAAATCGTATATTTTTTAAGTCTCTGAAAAGTATTAGTGTATTATATCAAACTAGATGAAATAAATAGTAATTTTTTCTTATTATAATTGTGAATTTTCGAGTACATTTTCAGTACTTTATAATCATATTATATAAAAGAATAGAAATAGAAGACAACAAATAAATTTATGAAAAAATCAATATGATTGTATTAGTTATTTTAATTTTATCATTTTACAACTCAAATTACTAACGAATAATATTAATAATTTATTAATTAGAAGTTAAATTCTATTAGAAAAAGATACTACATTTTATATATAAAAAAATAAATAATTAATATTAAAAATAAAAAAAATAATTTAATAAAAAAATATTGAAGATGGATCTGCAGGTGTTAATATATATTACTTTATAGTAAAAATTAGACCTAGAATTCTAATTAATTCTCAAATAAAAAATTGTTAAAAATTAACATTATAATGCTTTCTTTTCATTATAATGTTTTATTTTATAATCGACTAATTAAACTCATGTTTCTATAATCAATTCGATCCCCCGATTGGATCGGGGGCAAACGCCTACGAAAAGATCGCTTGGACGTAAGGAAAAGTCGGTTGGATTTATCCATGGTTTGTTTATTCCTTATTTCGAA
>CATIWF010215619.1:0-11082 GCA_949630135.1 Balakata baccata
TTGGCTGTAATTTATTAAAATTTAAGTATTTAGTTATTTACAACTTTTGGCTAATTTATTAAAATTTAAGTATGATTCTTAAACAATCCCTTTGAGATTGTATTTATTAGTTTAACAGTGAGAATTTCAAGTATTATAGTACAAAATACTACATTGATTTTTTCATGTTTGAAATATTTGTGTGAATTTTTTAGGATTTTATATAAAATTTAATTTTTATAAAGGTTTTAAAATTATTGGACAACTTATCTCAAATGAGGTTTTTATATATCAAAACATATAGTAATACATCATTTTTAAAAATTTATTTGTCTGTCAAAATTAAAATTTCAAAGAATTATCAGTAACTTATTCATTCTTTGATGAAAAGAATAAAAAGGAAAAAGGAGAATATAACAAAAATAAGATTGTATTTCTTTTAAAGCTAATATCACAAAGCTTTTTTACAGTTATATCAAATTTTTCAAAAATTCTAATTAAATTATATAAATTTCTATTGTAGCAAATTTAGTTTCAATATCATTAAATGACATTCCGAACGAACTTAGTTGATGTTAGGTCAATTGTCTAATAATTTTGACAGGTCATTTGGTAGAATTTGATTAGGAAATTAAATATATCATCTAAACATAATCCTTGTCCCAGTCACTGCGTAAAATTTTCATGAGAAAACTATCAAAAAAGGATACATGAAAAAGGATATATGATACATTTTGAATGACAAGAAGTTAGCACATCTATGAATTAATATGTTGTTTGCATTACACAAATCTTATCAAGAGGACAAGCATTCAAGGAACTGTAAATAGAGCAATGAAATTGATAAGAGTTTGGTGATGATGGGATGACATTAATCCATTCTTTGTCAACCATCTTGACAAATGAATTTGGTTGCAAGATTGCACTGAATTGGAGTTTATTGATTTGCTTCGTCAACAACTTCATAAAACTAATGGAGAATACCATGTCAAAACTTTCTTCTGAATCTTTCATAACCTCTAAGATTTGTATCCCGACATCTGCTTTGCATGAATTAACAAACCCAAGAAGTGGTGCATTCCCAAGGACATGATTTTCGCTAAAATTACATACCTGGAAGCAAGAAGTTCAACAGTTATTATAATATGAAAATGCATAAATCCGTGCTCGTATATGCATATAGGGGTCGAAGCATACAATACACATGATGATATCCATAACCTAAATGATTTTCTATACCACAAACTCCAGAGCAGGCCTGACACAATTTCAAAATATTGGGATGAACTATACATAAAGCTCTCTTTCATAGTACTGAAATCATGTGGCACAATGATGCAAAGCCAAACTTTCCTAGAAAATGCTGTATTTGATAGATTAAAGGCAAATGGCTCGATAGCATTAGACTAGTTGAAAAACTTTTGCTATGGTCTTTGGGTGCTCCCACCTTTAGAACAAGGAGAAAATAGGCGCCAATCACCTTACATGCATGACCTTAAGAACCTTAAGGGGTCATTTGGTACATGGGATAACTTAGTTAAGCCATAGGATTAATCACTAATCCCATGTTTGATTCAAAAAATTATGTTTGGCTTCGTAATTCCATGGGCTTACTAAACCCAAGAATAGGGAATAATTAAAACCTCCCCCATGTCTTTAGTAATTCTTATATGATGGGATTACTAATCTCTACAATATAAAATTATAAATCTTAAACTACCCTTATGTGGTTGGGTTATTATAGAGATCCTTTTTCTTTTTTAGTTTCTCTTATTATTATTTTTTTCTTTTTTTTTTTAGGAAAATTCTTTAATTTCTTATAGTAAATACAATCACATAAATAAATACATAAATTCAATAAACATAATATGATAACTTAGCGTCAAATGAAGAAAATAGACTTTGGGCATTGCCATTTATAATTTTCCAACCACAATAATTTTTTGGACGATTTCTAGTCATAAACAGAACATCTTTTTACTGATAATTAAATTGTTTTTTATTTCTTTTTTTCTAGATTAACACTACTCAGTAACATAAAAAAAAAATATATATATATATATATATATATACACACACACACACACCCAAAAAAAAAAACTTAAAATAAAAATGGTGATTCAAACTCAAATCCTAAGTTAGTGTAGCAAATATTGAGAATACATATATAGAATTATAAAAAATAAAATAAAAACTCAACAGTTTTATAATATAGGGCAAAAGATATTTAAGTAATTTATTTATTTCACTAATTTATCTTATTACTTAAACCATCATACCAAATATGGGATTACAAACTTGGATTAGCTAATGCTAGAATTAAAATATTTATACCAAATAAGGGTTAACTTAACTAATCATAAGGCTTAATTAAACATAGTATTAACACTAATCCTATGGCTCCAACCACAATTATTAAAGACGCAAGGCGCTAAGGGGTCCTGGAGCCTAGGTGTTGGCGCGTACTTGAGTGATATAAGACGCAAAAATAATTGAAAAAAATTATAAATTTTATTATTAAACTACTAGTAAAGTGATATAATATTATAAATATTAAAACTCAAAACACATAAATCATAACAACAAAATAGAAATACATATAAAAAAAAAACTTAATTAAAGTTTGATATCCTAAACACAAAGCTCCTAGGCTTACTAAACTCACAAGGATCCTAAACTTACTAATATTGTATTTAACAAATTCTAACATTTATCAATTATGAATTATCATAGCAAAGCCCAATTAATTTTGCGTCTAAATTGTGTTGTTCAAATTATCTTTGTAAAGACTAGAACATATATTTTCTTTGCCCTAACCTTTTTTTTTTATATTTTTTATTGTTTGTTTTGGAAATAATTAGGTGTGGTAAGACTTACTAAGAGTTCTTTTTGATTTATAATCAATGATTTAGATTTCTCGACAATAAAAACAAAAAAAAATAAAAATATTTAACTAATGCCACCAAGGCGCACCTCGCCTTAGGCTCAAAGCGTGTGCCTTTGATTTTTCAAGGAGCTGAGGCTGGAGTCTGGTGAGCCTTGAGCCTCAAGCGCGCCTTTAACAACTATGGCTTAAACAATCCGTGAACCAAACGGACTGTAAATGTGCTATGCAGCAAGTCTGACAGAGTATACTGATATCTAGATATTTCAAACCATCTTTTGATATCTATTAATATTATTGCCGAAGAATAGACCCAAGAAAAAGTCAATAACACATTTCCTATCGTAAATGCACCCTAGCATGCAGGTATGCATCGGTGTGCTTGCTGGAGGTCTAAGAAAGAAATGCTTTTCCTCATTTGGCATCTAAGTTCTTGCGCCAAATACACCAACAAAAGTACTTGTATGCACCAAAAACCCAGGACAGGGTGCAGTCTTAAAAGCATCATAAACATCATACACATCCATTGAGAAAAGAAATCATGCAAAGAAACTTTAATCCTACAAAGTTTTTTAGGAAATATCTAACCTCAATATACTCTATTCCCATTTCGCTGAACCCCTCAGGAATGCCGTGCGATGAAAGCAAGCTAACAATCCCTCCAGATCCAACTGGTGATTGCAGTATTTCCCATGGTGACTTCATCAAAATTTTATGCCTGTTCTGTTCTTCCGCAGAACTGTCAACAACTGGAAGATTCTCTTCTTCCAAAAACCACACCTGAGAGGGTTGAAACTTTTAAAGCACAATAAATAGGATACTGCAGAAAATTACAATTATATGTATTTATATTTTCACCTAATATAGCTAGAACGCATTATTGCAAGCAAGTGCCACTTTAGAATAGCAAATAACAATGTCTCGAGGAGAAGGAGAAGTAGTTCACAATGCTATCAATGCAATTCTCTTGTTAACAGTACCAACAAAGTCCCATATAGTTCTCTTTTATTTTACCATAAGGAAGAGTACTGTGTCATCCTAAGCCTGCCAACAGAGTTTTATATGATAATAGCATATAACAGCGTCCTAGCTCACAAAATTAAGATACAGCATAAACAGCTTTACTCCACTGTTGGCCAGGAAATCAAACTCAAAACTTCCTGCATGTGTGTTGAGTTAACAACAATCAACATTGAACTAACCTTGTTGCTATCAAATCCAAAGTAATCATTATTTGAAAACAGCTTTTTCAAAGACTCGATTCCTTCTGCAGGGCTGACAAAAACCAAAGGCACAGATGCACGGTCTCCCATCTGCAATAAATGCATTTTCTTAGACTGTCTTAAGATCTCTGAAGAAAGTTTGAGAATGAAAATGACAAAAAAAAAAAAAAAAATTTGATAATCAATGACTATCATGAAGTACATCATGCTCAAACTCTTAAACATTTATACTCAACTCAACCAAGCCTTAATTCCAAAATGGTTGGAGTTGAAAGTATTAAATAATAAGCCTCACAGAAAATTTTATTACAATTCAAGAATCAACTTAACAGAAATGTTTATTACAATTCAAGCATTTGTTTACTAATTACAAAGTGTTCTATCCAATGCAAGCAACTATTAATATGTAAAAATTATAATTACAACAATATTATGCAAAATATTACTTTCTTCCTGCCTAAAAAGATTTCCCTAAAAAATAATATGCAGTCCATCTCTCCATTTTTTGCTTCTCCTTTTTTACTTTTCAAATATATAGCAGATTGACCTGTGATTCTGCCTGAAGTCCATGTCAGAAAATCCACAATGAGTGAGAATTTTATTCCAAAATTTAAATTAGTGAAGTCATCTTATCTAAAATTTATATTTTGTAGTTTGAAATGAATTGCCTTCTGTAAAACCAAATTCAATAATTCACATGTACTATTCTCTAGATTTTGTTTGATGATAATTTTAAACAAACTTTTGTGCTTTGCTCTCATAATTAATAAGAGGGAATACAATGTTAGGTTGAAAATAAAATACTGAAGAAAATTTGCTCTTCATCATATAAAAATAACAACTCATAAAAGCTTTATAAGTGAGATATCAAGAATAAGTAACACCTTTAAACTTGTCTGATTATCTGAAAGTGATTTCTGAAGCAAGGAAAATACTGAATCCTCACTAAAATCAGGTCTATCGCTGCTTCCCTTCTTCACAGTGTCATTCAGGAATAAAATGATACCCACTTTGCCTTCAGAAAAAAGATGGATTCCTTTTTCTTGTAAATTGAAATTTGCTGCCGAATTTTCTCCACTTGCACAAGGAGTGAGGCATTCCTTCGTCAGCTTCAGATAATTTTTTATTAGCTTAGTTCTTGTGGCACTGATTAACTCAATCATACTCCATCTGATTGAACCAAATCAAAAGTATAGTTCTACATCTCGTCATTGACTTCCAATAAATGCAAGAACAAGATTGACAAAAATAATATTACTAAAGAACATAAATAGAAGGAACATAAACCAGCTATTTGCAAGAGAAGTGGTTTCTAAAAGGCATTACATAGGTAAGGTACAGTGTAAACAGGGGACGTGATATCTTCTCTACATTTCAGTGAATATAGATTAGTGCTTTTTGCAACAAGTATCCTCAAATAGGTTTTGAGAACTGCTTCAGATCAAAAGGTCAAATAACCAGATTCACATCTTCTATACTCTATAATTTACAAGTCAAGAAAAACACATATGTGTAGTTAATTAAAAAAATAAAATACCTCTTGGAGGGTATCTCTAAATTTTGCAGTGCCTGTTGAAGCAATTTAGAATTTACACCTACAATCTGGTCTGCCAGTAAGTCTCTTTGGGATTTTCCCCCATATTTTAATCCATCAAACACATGTTTTTGCTCCACTTCACACAGTTTCTTTTTTGCTGCTATAAGGCGCCGTTGAAACCTTTTCCTTTCGTTCCACTCCTACAATGTATCGAAAGATGACTGAATTTAGCCACATGTACCGACCAATGGATCACATGCTTAAACATTTACTCTAGAAAAAACAATCTTGCCACTACACGTTATTTCAATAAACAGATTCTGCTTGGCAAGGAAAGGCAGTGGCAAAGGCAACAACCAAAGAGGCATATGCAATAATAATAATAAATTCATACACGAAATTTATCACTCCAATGTATTATCAAACTGATATATATCTAATACAAGCTTTATGAAATTAGTGCCCCTTGTATGCATTCTCCACTTCTACTTCTAATACCATGCCAAAAGCCAAAACTATTCTAGAAAACATTTCACTAGTGGAATAAAAATAACACATAAAGGTAAATATGCATAACCAATTTGTATATGTACAACTTAATCAATGCCTATAAGTAGGAAAAAGGATAAAATCAAGATGAGATGTATTCCTATTATCTGCCAAATAAAAGACCAAAAGTCTAATATCAAGCAAGACGCAACTGCTTACATACAAGGACACAGAAAGGAAGTAACTTCCAACTTCACAAGGCCATAAAAGCATATCATACATAATTATATGCTTCTAATAGTGGCAAATCAGTAAGGTAAAAACAAATGAATACATAAATAAAAAAAAAACAAAAACAGAGGATTTATTCAAAAGCATCAACAATATGACTAGAGTTGCGGAAACCACAAAATATTGACAACCACTTGACCTTTTCTAGAACTTAGGAAGATTTGAGAAATGGAAATTGTTAAATATATCACTAAGAAAAAAAGTCACACAGTTATACAAAAATTATAGAAAATCACATGTTCATATAATATTCACATGTTCATGTGAAACTGTAGTTATTCACTAATTTCCTCTTTAACTAAGGCATCAAGAACAGCATAAAGGAGTATGCCTCGCAGGCATCTTTCTTTCTTGGACCTCTCATCAGAATGCATGTTTAACTGAAGCATCACATAGTCATATAGAAATTCTAGAAAAGCACACATGTTTATATAAAAATATAGTGAATCTTGGATGCTTATTCTTTAACCAATGGAATTGAGTACATTATAAGGGAGTACGCCTCACAAGTTGGCGCCTCTCTTTCTTGGACCTCTCATCAGAGCGTATGTTTAACTCAAGCAGTCCTTTTGGGGGTGTAATACACATTTCTCTTTTGGTCAAGTCAACATCTGGAACAATTGCTTCAACAAATGGTACCCACACAAGGGGACCTGATAAACCTGTTTCAGGTACCATTGGCTTTTCAGCACTCTCAGGCACATCTACATGTGGGTAGAGCATGACCTGTAAAAGATCACTTGCTCCACTGTTGAAAACATTAACAACAGTTCCTAAACATTCACCAGTTTCCTGAAAAGGATAAGTATAATTGAAATCACAATAGAAAAGATGGAGCTATTAATAAAAATGAAAAAAAAAATATTTAGCAATTTTCAAATTTGTTCAAGAAAAACAGAATCAGATGTGAACTGCAAATGAATAAATTTTATCAATATCTGTATAGTACTATAACAATAAGGACAAGTAAATAACAGGAGAAGGATAATACTGAAAGACAATGGTCTCTAAATGCTGCAGTCTTTTACAAGTTGTTAACATAATGATTTTAAGAAGTGTGCAATTGTAAATCGGATCAACATATTTAAAAGGCCCAAAGTAAAAGAAATTCTCTTAGCAGAATACAAAATATAGTGCCTCAAAAGGCTCAAACCTTGAGATTTACTTTCATGCCAACAAGATCACGAGTGTATATTTCCCCTTCTTCCAACTCCGGCCTATCTTCTTCTTTCACAAGAAGAGTGGACCCAACAAGCTGTCTAGCCTGAAGAAATCATAATTCACTTTCATATACATGCACGAAATGATTCTAAAACAATAAAATTCATTATCTGTCTCTGCAGTGAAATCCTTCAAACAACTACCAGAAGTGTCAAATTTCAATAGAAATGGTGTAATAGTCGCAGGGAGAAATTTGCATGTGTAGCAATATCCCTTCAGGTAGGAATTTATTTGAGTTTATTTAGGCTACTCAGAAAAGGTCATCTCAATTCATTATGCATATTCATTATAAATATCTTAAAAAGATAAAAGTAGAAAGGGGAGGCACTCTGAATTAAAAAAAACATCATATACTCATTCTTGCTCAGCTCACCTGCTCAACTGTGTCTATTTCCCCAAACTTAAGTATCCAACTATTCTGTCCAGGGTGTCCTCTACCCTCAACCAGCATAACTTCTTTAATAATTTCTTTCCCAGAAACCTGTTGTCTTAACCATCTTATCCCAGGCTAAAACAAAACATCAAAAATACTTCAATGATACAAAACTATCCAAAATATAAAAGATATTCAACTTGATTGTTAACATTCCACTAATATGCTACCTTCGAAAATCGTAATTCAGGAAAATCAGTAGTGGGTTTCACACAAACTTCCCCTTGAAGTCCATGAACACTTGATAGAAACCCAACTTCAACGAATTCTGATGCACTCTCAGCAGTTTCAACAATCTCTTGAGTAGCTAAGGAAGCAAAGAGAAACAATTAAAAACAACCAATCACATAAAGAAAAAATTTAATAAAACAAATCACCAATTATGGAAAAAAAAAACGCAAACGATTAAGAGAGAGAGAGAGAGAGAAGGAGAAAGAAGAGTACCGGTGCCGTGCAGAGAAGAGATGCCATCAAGGTGATTATGGAGAGGTTTCAAGAGGAATTGTAAAGACGATGAAGGTAAACCTAAGGGAGAAACCCTAGTCCGAAATGAGAAAAGGCATGAATGATGAGGAGGAGGAAGTGTTGAATAGCAGAGAAGCGAAGAAACAGTAGCAACTTGCATCCTCGTTTTTGTTCTCTCGGTTGGGAGAAAGAAGCTCTCAATTTGGAACCTTGTATAAAGGACACAAACAACTTTTAACCACAAGTACTTATAGCGGATTGATCTTTGATATTTTTTTTTTTTTTAGAAAATTTGACCGCACACCATTTTCTAACTTTTTTTTTGTTTCAAAAATAGAATCAAATTTTTATTTTTGTATTTTTGTATTTTTACTGAAAGCATTATCAATTTTATCGATAGATAGAACTAGGTTTGCTTAGGTAGAAAGAAGGTTTCTAAGAAGCCGAAAATATGGAAGAAATGAGGGAATGAAGTGTACCTTCGTCGTAGGCGAAGCTGAATAGATTTTTGGTTTTTGAAGCAGATTTGCAGATGGTGGTGGAAGATCGAGCTTTACTATTATCGTTATTAGCGTCGTCATCGCGACCCTAGTGGCGAAAATTTTTGGATTTGTTAGAACTCATTGTGCTTTTGGTGTACAAATTAAGACATTGAAATCTATGGAGGAATGAAGCAAGTTTGACTCACAAATCGGACGATTCCACTGGATGAAACATTTTGCTTTGGTTGAAATTTGGTGTAGAGAGAAATTGATTAAGAGTAGCCGAGAAAAGTAATTCTTTTGGGAAAAAATCAATGGATGAATGATATTGGTAAACGATAATCGTTTATAGAATAATGAAATTGTATATAAAATTATATTCATTGTAGGATCATATCTTTAATTTTTTTTTCATGGTAATGATTTCTGTTGGAAGTAAATTGTTGATCTAATCAATTTTTACATGCTTTGGCATTTTCTTTATATCATTTTTGAATAATTCAGACTTGCCATTGATTGTGCATCTTTTTTGCATAATGAATATATATAATTTAATCTCCAAGATATCTCCAATATATACTCAAATTATTCCTAAAGTATATCTGAGGTATTCTCGTAGAATTTCCAAAGATATACTAAAGTATTCCTAAGGTATACACAAGATATTCCAAGAAAATTCCTCGTAGGAAATTCCTTGAGAATTCTCAAGATATACTTAAAGTATCTCCAAGATATACCCAACATATTTTCGAGGCATTTCTAAGGAATTCATTACCCAAAATATCCTCAAAGTATATTTAATATATTCCGAAAAGTATACCAAATTGTGTATTTTGAGATTTTGCGATATTTTGAATTTTATTCTTTTTTAATGATTTAATTGTTTTTGTTTTTGTTCTTTTATTGATTTTTTTGTGAAAATCGAACTAAGATATCCTAAAAATATATTGAAAGTATGCTGAAAATATATCATCTGAGTATATTTTGGGGTGATCTTGAGATTTAGGTACTGTTGCAATTTCTAAAAGTAGTTTTCAGTAAAATTGAAAAAAATATTAATGGAAATTAAAATTGTAATTATTTCTCATTTTTTTTGGTATTTAAGAAAAATTCCCTTTTTTTTTTTTCTAAAGTTAATTGAGATTTTCCATTATATTATTAGTTATTGTTATTGTTATTATTATTCTATAGGCTTTGTGCATTTGGAAAAAAATATATTTTTTTTAAAATTGTATTTTTAATTTTTTTGAGTTTTAAAAAATGCTTTTGGATAAAAGCAGGTATATATATATATATATTTTCTAAAAGCAGATTTTAAAAAAAATTTATAAAAAATTAAAAAAACAGTCAATTAAATCAAAAAAATTCAAAAATTAATTTTCGAACACTCAACAACAATCTTGAACATCACAAAGCATATGCATCAATTTAGCCCATTATCTTAATAATCAAGTATTTGCCCGTTGCAAGTTTTTACAATCCAACATGCTTTGTTCAATTATATAGTGTACTAAATTCAAACAGGACAAAGTAAAGTAATAACTTCTAAATTTTAAAAAAATGCACAATATATAGAGTTTGAACTTGAAAACTATGGAGAATAACTCATACCATTTCATCTGATCTCTAATGTGTATGTTCCTTCTTTGCTATTACGTGGCTTTGTCTTTGTCAGAATTTTTTGAGTTTAGAGTTCTAATGTCTCCTAGATGGTTGTCTTTCCCTTTTCTTGGCTTGAAATGTTTATTCACTTGTATTTAGGAATAGCAACTAAGCATGAATGAGTTTGGTCTAAATAGATTAGGTTGTATGTCACCTATTTATTTATTTATGACCCATTTAATTATTATATGAATATCTATATCTATTTGACCCTAATTAACCTAACTCACCTATTTACCCATTTAATATATAAAAATAATAATATATATATATATAATAGTTTATTTTAAATTTTGACTTTTTCTAATTAAATATTAAAATTTTATAAAAATATTGTTAGTCATTAAATATTTCAAATAAATTATTATTATTAAGTAAAATTTTCATTGATTTTAAAAACTATTAGGGTGTAACTT
>CATIWF010215662.1:0-97504 GCA_949630135.1 Balakata baccata
CATATATGTGCAGGGAACAGGAGTGTTTGTGGATGGCCCAGGTGCTGGGAAACATATCCAAGCTGGTGCCAAGAAAGTCATCATCACTGCTCCAGCCAAAGGTGCTGATATTCCTACTTATGTTGTTGGCGTTAATGAGAAGGACTACTCGCATGAGGTTTCCAACATTGTTAGGTTGGTTTCTTCTTGCTGCTCAATATTATCAGCATTTTATGTAGTTGCTTTCACTGTTCCTGAATTTCAAATTATCACCACAAAAAAAGAAGAATAGAAGGATTTTACTATTACAGAAACTATAGTTCAGGAATGGTACTGGTATTGAGTGCAAAATTTAGGGACGGTGGATTACATTTAATAACCAACACTTTGTGGCATGTTGATGATTTAATTTCTCTATGGCTGCAGTAATGCTTCTTGCACCACCAATTGTTTGGCTCCTTTTGTGAAGGTTATGGATGAGGAATTCGGTATGAATTTATTCAAGGATTTCTTGAGAGAATTATTTGCATTATTAATTAAAAGAAAAAAGCCTTGGTAGATTAATCATGCATAGTTATTTGTATATTGCAGGCATTGTGAAGGGAACCATGACAACCACTCACTCCTACACTGGGGACCAGGTCTGCGTTTGCATAGCCTAATTACAATATAGTTGATAATCTGAATGTCAAATGTATTTCTCTTCTCTCATTCTTGATTATAAATTTCACCATGAGTCCTAGGTTTTGAGGTCGACTTTAGGTTTCCTAATATGGTACCGGGGTTTTTTGCAGAGGCTATTGGATGCTTCACACCGGGATTTGAGGAGAGCAAGGGCAGCAGCATTGAACATAGTGCCAACAAGCACAGGAGCAGCCAAGGCAGTGTCTCTGGTGCTGCCTCAGCTGAAAGGAAAGCTAAATGGCATTGCTCTTCGGGTGCCAACACCCAATGTGTCAGTAGTTGACCTTGTAGTCAACGTTGAGAAGAAGGGAATTACAGCAGAAGATGTGAATGCAGCCTTCAGAAAGGCAGCAGACGGTCCATTAAAGGGCATTTTGGATGTGTGTGATGTCCCTCTTGTTTCTGTTGATTTCAGATGCAGTGATGTCTCTTCCACCATTGACTCTTCCCTCACCATGGTCATGGGTGATGATATGGTCAAGGTTGTCGCCTGGTACGACAACGAATGGGGTTACAGGTAATTATTACTTTGCATACATACATGTCAAAATATGATAATCATGTGGTTTTACTTAACAAATTGTGTGTTTTTGCAGCCAAAGGGTGGTTGATTTGGCTCATTTGGTAGCCAGCCAGTGGCCAGGAGTGGCTGCATCAGGAAGTGGAGATCCATTGGAAGAATTCTGCAAGACAAACCCAGCTGATGAGGAGTGCAAAGTTTATGAAGCTTAGATGATGATTACAATTCTTTTTTTGGGATTAAGTTTTTCTAATGCCTGTAATAATTATCTCTTAAAACGGGTAATGACAGCAAATAGTAATGTTAATGCAATTATCTGGAGATTGCAATTCAAGATAATGGATAGGTTGCTGTAGGAAAAAGATTCTTCCCTAAAAACTAAATGACCAAATGTCAAAAATCCAAGATACACAATCATTCACTTTCCAAAATCTAAATCAAAACTTTCAGCTTCAGAGCAAAGCAGACTCTGCAATTTTGGCTTCACACACACAGATATGAATATAAATCAATTGTGACCTTCAAATTGAGCCAAATATTCAATTGTGATCCCGCTTTCAGGCAATGAAAACATGATTGCCAAAAATCTATGCATCTCAAAATTTCTATTTCCTTTATTATTAGTTTTTTCTCATAATTTCGTGTGACAGAACCCTCGTATCCTTTTTTTTTTGGCAATACTTGTATTATTTCATGAGTCACCTAATTCAATAAATTTATTGTTTTCTGTATATGACTTAACTTGGAAATCACATCATCAAATAAATTTATTACAAGTATGATTGCCTGTTTACGAATCTAATCAACTCTGGGAGAGCTTACCATAACACAAATAGCCAATTCACCAGAACTTCAAAGAGAGATTCATCTAGTTTACAGTTTTTTTTTTTTTTTAATAAACCAAAATTTATTGATTAATGTAAAATTATTTTTAAGGGATAGTCAGTGGCAGAGCCACACACTACACTAAAGCATGGATAACTGCCCTTTTTTAATTTTTTAAAATACATATAATAACATACAAATTTATATTATTTTTAATATTTATTTTCTAATTCAGAAACCTTTCCTGAAACAATAAATTTATCCTCTAACTCTGGGGCATTACTCCGCCCGCTGGCATATGCACTTTTAAGTTCAAATAACAAATTAATTATGCGCATTAAATTTCTATTTTTAATAATTATTAGGTACATAACTGTAAAAAAAAAATAATAATGATAAAAAAATCCAGCGGGTTCTTCGTGGGAAAACAACCACAGGTACAAAAAGGTCAAAACTTTTAAAAACTCATTATATGGTGAGTGAACTGCTTATCTTAGCCGAAATTTCAAGCTCTGACCAATTGAATGATAACACGTGTACGGCGGAAATCCAAGGCCTTACTCGTAACGGTCGTTATGTAAACCTAACCTCCTAGAAAAGGAAAATCGACTTGAACTGTCCAGATTGCGCTTCAGATATCCAACGGCTGGGACGCAATGGCGGCACCAATCCATCAGCTAACAAAATGAACATCCTGTCAACAAATGGATTCTCCAACCAAATTTCACCACGTGTTCACATGACAGCTACAAGATCCACAGGATTACCTGGAATCGCCAGTAGCCAACCGAATGCTAACAAGTTAGTTTTCTCTTTCTCTACTCCTTTTGAAAAATCCCAACTTTTTATTCTCTATCTAGGGTTTCTTCTACGATCTGACAAAGAAAGAAAGAAAAAAGTAAATTATAATCATCCGTGCGAGTTCTCTCTGTTTTCTTCTTCAATTGCTGTAAAGAGTGTTTTTTTCCGCAGTTGCTGTGCCATCTTTGGAGCAGTTTCTTCGGTTAATTATTCGATTCATATTGGGTAGCTTCTTCTGGGTAAGTAAGTGCAGATTCCGGTAAATTTTTGGAGAGTTTGAATTGTTAAGCGTGGTAGTTGTGTGATCCTGGACTAGTCGAAGAGTTGGAATTCCTGGATTGGGCATTTCAGAGGAGTTTGAGTTTGCCTGCTGATTGTTCTTTGCTAAGTTGTCTTTTATATATGAAGGATTTTGTTACCCTAGATCAGTGACCTTGAGGGAACAAATTGTGTTTTTGCTTTAAGGGTTTCCATAGAAAGCTCTTGATTTATGACTGGTAAAGAGATATGGCCGCTGGTATGGATTTTTCACCTACACTTACTGTATTAGAAGCTGATTATAATAAGGACATTGTATCTTCCATGGAAAATCAGAACACGGAGAATTTGGATAATCTGAAAAAGTCTGGTAATGGAAAGCCTCCACGGCACCTCTCAGTTATGCGGCAAACTATGAGTTCTATGAGGATGATCTCTGCTGCTGATCTGGTAAGTTTGCTCTGCATATCCTCCTCTTGTTCTTCTTTGGTTGTGGTGGTGGTGCTGGCAGAGGACATGGTGGTAGCATTTGTTATTATACATCTTGTTTGTTGTATTGAGATATAGACAGAGAGTTAATGCTGAAAATCTATAGAGAAAAATACAACCCCGTTTAGAATTCATCTGAGTCAACTTTGGTGCCAGGCAGGTTTTCTTGTTTTTCATTCCATTTGAAAAAGAAAAATGTGAAGAGATTTTAAAATTTTCGTCTACTTATTCATTTAGCTGTGTAATTTAGGCCCTATTTGGCATTGCTATTGGGAAAAAGCTTTTCGGGAAAAATATTTTTATTTTAAATTTTTTGAGTTTTGAATTTTAGAAGGTAAACAAATGCTTTTTACATAAGTAGATGTAAGAAAGCAGATCATAAAAAATTAAAAAAATCTGTCTCAAATTAAAAAAAATTTAAATCTGCTTTTTTTTTTTTTTATATCCAACAACAATTCGAAACACCTTTTTATTGAAATTACTTGATTAACTGCTTATTTCATCCTTTTACAGGCGGTGGATGTTGGGATTGTTGTCAACAAATCGCCTTCTGATGAAAAAGCAAACTTGCTACCGGTGTTCCGATCAGGGAGCTGTGCTGAAGGAGGGCCTAAACAGTATATGGAGGATGAACATGTATGCATAGATAATCTAGTTGAACATCTAGGTTCAACTGCCAACGTTCCCACACCTGGAGCTTTTTATGGGGTGAGTGTGTTCTGTTCTTACCATTTATTTTCTTAGTGTAACTCATAGTTAAGTACTATAGAACATGGAGAATATTTAATATTTTTTATCATAGCTGGCTTTCTCATAAACTAATAGTTATTGAAACATGTGCACAGGTTTTCGATGGGCATGGAGGTACAGATGCAGCATCATTTGTTAGAAATAATATTCTCAGGTTCATTCTTGAGGATTCTGATTTTCCAATTTGTGTGGAGAAGGCAATTAAGAGTGCTTTTGTTAAAGTTGATTATGCATTTGCCGATAATAGTGATCTTGATATTTCTTCAGGCACCACAGCACTAACTGCCCTCATCTTTGGAAGGTGAAGCCTGCAAGTTGTTTTTTATTTCAAACTTTGACTTGGGACTAGTCATAGTTATTGGTATCTGTGATTATTGTTTCAATTCTGTATTTGGTTTATGGGTACAGGGGGTAGTGTCCCAAGTGACAAGGCATCCAGATGGTATAATTCGACTATGGATTACTTTAAATGACATAGAGCTGTAAGATTACAATAAGAGAAGAAAAACAAAGGGTGATGGACTTAGAATGAGAGAGAAGAAAACTATAGTTAAAAGTAGGTTGCGATAGTGAAGGTTCAGAACAAACATCTGTTGTAATTTCAGAACTAAATTGAGCTAGGATCATTAGAATGCATATGGTTTGTACTTTTGCAATTTTGAGATGAGGAGCGGATTAGTTCAACAACACAAGGGAACTAGATCTATTTTAGTAGTTTAGTCTATTGCACCATCTTTTTCAGGGTCGGAACCGAATATTATTGTCTTAATTCCTGAAATGATAAGTTTACAGTTGTTTCCTAGGGATGCTTGGATAATTAGAATTTCATATTTTGGAAAATTGATGTTGGGTTGTTTTAATTTAAGATCTGTGGTTTCATGGTTGGTTTCTCATAATTAATTTTTCTTTGACTCAGGACTTTGATAATTGCCAATGCTGGTGATTGTCGAGCTGTACTAGGGAAGCGAGGTAGAGCAATCGAGATGTCGAAAGACCACAAACCGAACTCTACATCTGAAAGACTGAGAATTGAGAAACTTGGTGGAGTCATATATGATGGCTACCTAAATGGCCAATTATCTGTTGCACGTGCCCTGGGAGACTGGCACATGAAGGGGCCCAAGGGTTCAGCATGCCCTTTAAGTGCAGAGCCAGAATTGCAGGAGACAAATCTAACTGAGGATGACGAGTTTTTGATACTGGGCTGCGATGGCCTGTGGGATGTAATGAGTAGCCAGTGTGCAGTGACTATTGCGAGGAAAGAATTGATGCTTCATAATGATCCTGAAAGATGCTCAAGAGAATTGGTCAGGGAGGCACTGAAGCGCAATACATGTGATAATGTAACAGTGATAGTGATTTGTTTCTCTGCAGATCCACCCCCTCGGATAGAGATCCCTCAGTCTGGAGTCCGCAGAAGCATATCAGCAGAAGGTCTGAATTTACTCAAGGGTGTGCTGGACAGCAATTCATGAAAGTATCACAGGATGGTTTGGAGAAGTGCATACAAATGCATTCAAGGTTGCAAATTTGGTAGGGACAATTTTTGCCCCTAGGCTGTTCCTGCTGGCCTCTCGAGGCATGACCAACAACATTCAGCCTTGTCCAGGGAAAAAAACATCTCAGAGAATGTGATTATTTTGAGTTTCAACACCCTGTACATCTAAGATCATTTATGTTGTACCATTCTGATGAGTTCATTGTTCAACTCTAGTTGGCATATAACACTCGCAGTTAGCCTCATTCTTCATTTCTTCCATGTACATAAATTCGGGAAAATTTGAGGTGTATGCTTTTCCATTGCTGTTTTAATCATTGATCTCGACTACTTGTCATCCATTGAATGAAGCCATAGCAATTCTTTTCTGTTTTCATGGTAGGCTCGCTTTAGTTGTTTCCTTTAATAATTTCTTGTTTATTGAATTTATAAGATGATGCCGCTTGCACAACTAAGCAATTTCATACAAACAGACTTCCTGTATAGTTGCATAGATCTTTGAAAAATGAACTTGGTGTCACTGATTGACTGGATTGAAAAATCCAATCCGGTTGGTGAGCAGATTAAGCATATATTTTAATTTATAAATCTGAGTTGGATTGGAATCGGGTATGAATACAAGGTAATCCAACCAAAAATACACCTGATGGAGTAGAGAGCTTGAGAGCTCAATGCGATCCTAATTTTTTGGTTTTTGTTTTTTTTCCCTTTTTGGCCATCCTTAGTCTTACCAGAAACTGGCGTCTAGAAAGAGAAGATTAAGCATATGATTCTAGTAGCTAAGTAATAAGATTTTGACAAATGGGATGGAGATTGTGAGGAAATGAATTCGTCAAAATAATCTGGATAATTTTCCAAAACAATAAAAATATGTAATATGGAAAGGAGAAAATTGAAGGTATTTTTGAAGGACATTAAGGAGAGAAGAATGCATTGGAAAGACGCACTCAATTGGCCGCAATTCTTGAGGAAAGCAACCAAATAACAAAATAAAGATGTTGGTATTTGTCCACCAATAGATATTTTCAGTGGCAGTAACATTACACCCCTCTCCAAAAACTCGGATCGAGCCTTCTAGAAAATGAAAAGAAAAAAAAAGATGTTTGTTGATGACCACATGAGTATCATCGACTTGTTTAAAGTTGAAAACAGATTGAAATATGATGCCACTTACAATTAAAAAAAAAAAAGTAAAATTGTAGGTTTACAAGACTATACTGCCGAAACTTTTTTCCATAACAAGTTCAGGGGCTTACGCCGTGTTCTTTTCTTTAATTTAGTGGGTGAATTGTCTCAGAGATCTCCACCTGATTCACATCATCATCGCCATCTCCCTTATGAGTACCACTGCAGACAAACAGAAAGTTCCGTCATATAAAAGAAAATACTGTTCAGGAACCAAAATCCTGCCAACTATTACACCTAGCTGTTCTTGAAAGAACCACAATTTCGTTGGAATAACAATCTACAGGCGTAATAAGTCGAAACAAAACTGAAATAAATTTTCGCAAGTTCCTAATTGGGGTGTGGACTCCCACACAATGTGGCTCAAGTATTGTCGTAATCATGTAAGGTTTATACTTTTAACTTCAAGCATTTAGTTTTTTCTTTCATTTTAAAGTTTAAACATATACTAACAATTATCTTAAACGCATGTGTGGATTTAATTCTTCCAAGTTAGGTTACATAGCTTCATAACTTGGTGAGCCTTTAAAGCCAAGTCTCCGCTATCAGCTATAACTTCCAAAATCCTCTATCTCAGGAACCATATACAATGCATGACAGCAACTATGTTAATAAGCATCTAGTAGTATTAATGAAAAACACTGATGTCAGATTCAAGACTACCTCGAGTCGTTGCAATGCTTGCTCAAATCTTGACATAGAACTTTGCACACAGCTCCAATCTTAACAGAACCTTTCCTTATCAAATCTGTCAACTATAATATAGATGTCAGTAGCTAGCCTTTTTATATGTAGCCCAAAAGAAGAAGAATGGAAGCCTTTGAATCAAGAAATGGCTCCCTGAGGCTAGAAAACTAACCTCATCTTCAGTTTCCTCCATTAACCTGTCCCATTTTATAATTATATGGGTTAAACTTAGTAAACTACAGTTTAACGGCTTTCACACCCTAAGAACAGAAGGTAAATTTAGAAAATCAAAAGCATATTATCATAATGATTTAGAATATGAGAAAAAGTGAAAACCTTCACACATGCCACCTTCCACAATAAGTTGATAAAGCTTTTGCATATCGAGCTTCTTGCTTATCTATTATCAGATAAAAACAGAAAATGACTAAAAAATTTTATAGTAAAGCCAAATAAGAAATTTAAAGAGCTAGAAAAGAGGGAACTCTCAATCAACTTTTGAAGTCGGGGGCCAGAGTTAATGAAGAAATATATAACATGGAAAAGATAAAATGTCCGAAGGATGACTACTAGCAATTTGGGGGAAAAAACATTACACCATTAAGCTATAATTTATTCAATGAAAACTTCGAGCTCCATGTACAGAGGAAAACAACTGCCTAGGCATCAGTTAAAGCACATTAGCCCAACACAAAAGGAAAGATGGTTAAGTGCAACCACTACAAGAAAGTACATACTAGCTATAAGATTGTCCCAATTATCCACTTTGACCCACATGCTTCTAGTTGAATCTATCTACGAAGATGCAAAGAGACTAATATAGAATTAGCAGGCGTATGAATATCTCGACAGAATATGTCAAGTATTATCCATGTGGAAAAAAAAGAGTTGCAAGAAGAGATGAATAATTCACATTGGACTGTAAATTATATTGGAGCATGTCTACCGAAGCTGCTAAGTAACCAATACCAATTTCTACAATATAAATGATAAGTATATTCTCAAGCGAAAGACAGTGTGTCACTGGAGTCCAAAATTTTTAAACATGCCACGGCTCAAAAATGAGAAAACAAAGAAAATGATTGACAAAGAAAGCAACCCAAACTAAGTTTTACCTTTTGAAGAGTGTAATCTTGCATCTTTTCACAAAGCCTATCCAAAAGTTCAACAACTCTCAGCTCACTGACTCTGTGTATTTGCACAATTATACCAGCATTAGATATTGCCAAAGAAACTAAACCCAATGGAGATTAATTATTTTAAAAAAGATCTTAGAACGTTATACCCATGGCATTTAAGTAAGGTGTAGCTTTCTTAGATGTCATACCTACATACATCTAAAATTGTAGGAAGGGCATTTCTCTATTAATTCAGTAGTGAAACAAGAATACATTAGTCTATCTAAAACCATTTGCTGATCTAATTGTACTTTGCTAGCCGCAATCTATTGTTCTTAGACCGTTCTAAATCTAACTTAGTTCTGGATTGTATGCCATGCATTTTGATCCCAGTCCCGAATTAAACTCTCCAGCTATAAGGTAGACAAGTTTAAATTTTGGTATACAAGCACAGTAGATGATTTTCTGCAGAGAGAGTGAGATTTCTTACAGCAATTAATCTTTTTCATCTTGCGCTAAACCCAGTCCAACAAACACATCCTCGTATGGAGCAAAGCAATAATTTTCATTTTTTTTTTCCTATATATCAGAAATTTTTGATGGAGAAGACTCCAAAAGATTGAACGTTTGACCTCCTGCACTAGGATGGAAGCACTTGACGACAGCTCTATCAGCCCACTGGTAACACGGGGTTTAATTGACTTGGTTTTCCTTCAAACATCCTTGGCCATTTAATCTTCACAAAACCTTTTAAATGACAAGTCGTAAAATGTATTTATCATGATGTTCTCCATTTCCAATTCTTCATATTCTAACAATCATATATATTTGAAACCATCGGGCCGAAGAAATCTTTTGGAACCCCATGCCCCTCAATTGTAAGTACATTGACCATCCAAATACCATTAAGTGTCCTAGAAATTAGCATAACCATTAACTACCATTGTGATGGAATTTTATATTTTATTTCATCCTCTTCTTCTCCAGAAGCTGAAAAAAAAACATTGAAGCAATACCTGTAATCGATTACCTTTCCTTCACACTGACCTCTAGAATTCAGGCGATTTCTCATATCATATCCAAATGATTCCTCGGTTTCTCCCAAGTATAAATACCAAATCATATTAAAGAAAAAAGCATCTAGCTCAAAACAAATTAGCTAAAAGCCAAAAACTGTAACACACTCCCATTAAAAAACTAAAAAATTCTTACATTAGAAAGCCCGCGCTCCAACTCATCCCGTAACGCATTAACCACCAGAATCATATCGGACTCATTGGTTTAACCGTTCAGCAACTAACATTAATCTTAACTACTAGGTAGCAAAAAATTTATTTCTTCCCCGATTATATCACTTGAGATCAATTTGTCGCAAGATGATATCAGAAAATTGCTGATCATCAAAATGAAACAGTGAAAATACAAATGGAAGTTAATTAAAGATCTGAAGCAGCGACAAGAAGGAGAGTCTTCAGTATATATTTTGAAAAGAAAATGGGATAATGAAGAGAGCAAGATGACTAACTGCAACAGCATAACATGCATAGCACGTGTCGTCGGAGGCCGAAACGACCATGAATGTCAAGACAACGAATATGGTAACAATCGTTGAAGATGACTCGGCCATTTTGTACCTCTATTCGTCGTCTGCAAATTATTCTTTGGTTATTATGGAATAAACAGGTGTGAGATAAAAAATAAAAAAACGTAAATTTTATAAATAAAATAAATTTATATATATTTATTTGTTGATATAAATTAATTAGTTATTAGAAAAATATCCATTAATTTATTTATAAATATTCAGTTTATTTTAAAACAAAATCAACAGTTATTTTATATTTTTTTCATTTTCGGATGCTATTTGTTTTGATTTATTATTTTTTCGATATGTTTTGTTTCAATTTTTTTTTGTTACTTTTTGAATTTCTTTAAAGATGATTTAATGAATTCATACTTACAAATTAAAACACAAAAAATATTCATTAAATTAAGTACACAAAAATAAAATAAATTTGTATTAATATAAAAAATGAACTTTTATTAATAAACTAATAAATATTTTTCAATAAATTAATAAATCTTTAGTTTATTTATTAGTTTATTTATTATAAATTTTTTCAATTTATTCGTAATAAATTTTTTTATTAAACTAATGAACATTTACTTTATTTGTAATGAACTAATAAATATTTTTCAAAAAACTAATGAACATCTAGTTCATTCGTAATGAATATTTTCAATTTATTTATTTTTAATAAATTAATGAAACTTTACTTTATTCGTAATAAATATTGTTTAATGATCTAATGAACATTTTTTAATAAACTAATGAGCATTTAATTTATTCGTAATGATTTTTTTTTCAGTTTATTTGTAATGAATATTCTCAATAAACTAATGATCATTTACTTTATTTGTAATGAATATTTTTTAATGAACTAATAAATACGTTTCAATAAACTAATTAATATTTTTAATAAAATAATGAATGACAGATAATAAATATTTATAAAAATGTCATAGTATAATTGATAATTGTGTAAATTTAATTTCTTTACAAAATTGTTATTACCTCTTATACGTCTAATGGACTTGATCCATAATTCTACGTGAATTAGAATCTAACATATGACAATTGCTTGTCGTCGCTATCACCACTAAAATTTTACGAAGCTTGTTTGAGATAAATTTAGGACAAAAATTACTGCTAAATATTTACAATTTTTTTAAAAAAAATATCAAAATTGCTTAAATTTTTTTCAAAAATATAAAAAATGCCTAAAAATATTATAGAAATAGCATAAATCAATATTTACAAAAAAATTTATCAAAATTTACCAAAAAATTAATAAAAGTTGAAGTTATTTAAAGTTGGCCAAAAGTGTAAATTAGTTTTTGAACTATATTTTATAGAGTAAATCACCTCATTGACTTTGACTTAATACAAATAAGCTCTCAAATTTTAAACTAAATGCAAATTAACTTATGAACTATATTGTATAAAGCAAGTCACTCCTCACCAGATCGAGTTGGTTCACAGTTCTAGTTTAATAAACCTAATATGTAAGGGGTCGAATTACATTGAATTTAAAGTTTGAGTACTTATTTGTATTGAATCAAAGTTGAAAAGGTAATTCATTCTATAGTATATAATTTAGGAGTTAATTTGCAATTTTAACCTTTAAAATTTTACCAAAATTTAACTAAGATTTACCTAAAATTTATTTAAAATTTATCTAATATTTATTTAAAATTTATCTAATATTTATCCAAGATTTATCCGATATTTACCCAAAATTTATCAGAAAATGAATAAAAATTGAAGTTACCCAAGATTTATCTAAAGTTTACTAAAAAAATTAATGAAGGTGAAGTTATCCAAAATTTATCCAAGATTTACCAAAGGTTTATATAAAATTTATCTAATATTTACTCAAGATCTGTTTTATCTAAGATTTATCCAATATATATATATAAATTAATGAAAGTTGAAGTTATCCAAAGTTTACTCAAAATTTATCTAAAATTTATCAAATATTTACCTAAATATTTATCCAATATTTACTTAGAGGTTTACTCTACAATCTACATCTAGTAAATTTCTCAACTAAAAATAAATAACTTTAATTTAAGTTAATTAAATAATAACTAAATATATGTATAAAGACAAGTTGTAGTCATGCAAGTTAATGAAATGTTTGATCCATATTTTGAAGATGATGCCAAAATTTATCAAAGTAAATAACCTCAATTAAAATATTAAATAATAACTAAAAATAAATAAATACAAACATAAATATAAATGGTGGTCATACAAGTTAATAAAATTTTAATTTATATTTAAAAGATGGAGAAAGACTATTTATTTTTCAATTGAATGAAACTTTTACTAAATATACTTTTTATGGACTTCTTTATCCATTTTTTATTTGAAATAACAATTTTATTCTTATTCTCAATGTGACAATTCTTCTTCCCTTTGATTTCCTTATATCTTCAACCTGTTTCAACGCAACTTTTTTAGGGATTGAATTATATTTTCCTTTCTCATACCTGACTATTCATATATGAGGAAAAAAAATATTTCTTTTTTAATTATTTTATGGTTATTGGAGAGTTTTATATTGATTATGTTGATGAAGCTGAAAATAAATAGAGAATTTTATAAAAATACCAAAAATGCATACCTTTTTACACTTTTACTGCCCCTAAAAGTTTTTTTTCAATTTTACGAAAATAACTTTCTAAAATTATAACAGTAACTAAATCTCAAAATCACTCTAAAATATATCAGACAATATATCTTCGGTATATTTTCAGCATATCTTAAGCACATCTTGATTCAATTTTCACCAATAAAGAACAAAAAAAACCAGAACAAAAAGAATTAATTATTAAAAGAAGAAAAAGAAGAAGAAGAAAGTAGAGTTCAATCAAAGTTCAAAACATTATAAATTCTCAAATAAACAGTTTGGTATACATTGTGGAATACTTTGAGTATATCTTATAGATGCCTTGAGTATATCTTATAGATATCTTGAGTATACCTTGAGAATTCATCAGGAATATTCACCTTAGGTATTCCTTGGAGATACTTTGAGTATACATTAGGAATTTTCAAATGAATTCCCTCATAGGAATTTCCTGGAAATACATTGGTTATATCTCGGATATACTTTTGAGAATTCATGATAATACATTAGGTATATCTTGAAGATAGTTTGAGGATACCTTAATTCAATCACACATAAAATCCAACAAAAAAGACAATTCAAAACATCACGAATTCTCAAACAAATAGTTTGGTATATATTTCAAAATATTTTGGGTATACTTTGAGAATACCTAGATATACCTTGGGAATACTTTAAATATACTTCGGAGGTACCTTAAGTATGTTTTGAGAATTCTCTAGCAATTCTTTGGAAACTTAAAAAAAACAATTATTCAAAGAAAAAGATAATTACTTGCATAACTAAACGGAGATTAAGAGTTTCAAGGAAAGAGAAATTCAAATTATTGTTCGTATTAATTTTTTTGAAGGTTTAATGAACTAAAAAGAAACAGAAGATTAGAGAAAAAGAACCATCAGAAACCAAAAGTAATCCTTAGAAGCAATTGTTGTACGGTCCTCATCACGGTTTAGGTCTTCTATTTAA
This sequence comes from Balakata baccata, assembly GCA_949630135.1. Classification (NCBI taxonomy): domain Eukaryota; kingdom Viridiplantae; phylum Streptophyta; class Magnoliopsida; order Malpighiales; family Euphorbiaceae; genus Balakata; species Balakata baccata. Next base: position 13,957 of record CATIWF010215662.1, read on the forward strand.
GACCCCCATAGGCATGGTTAAGAATTTTCATTAGTTTCTCAAAAGTAAAGAATCACTGGAATTTTATGATAATCACATATCTTACTTAGGTCACTGTACTTACCGATGTCATCACAATTAAATTCTCCGTTGATTCTGTAATGGCCACCATTTGCACCACCGTACTCCATTACTTTCCTAAATTTGTCACCGATGAATCCTAGCTCCTCCAATGGAGTACTTTCCTGCAGCCATATTCTAGCATGTTTCGAATTTGAAGACCCGCGATCATCTGGATAGTTACCTTCAAATGGATAATCTTCATTTGGTATTCTTGTTGGAAATGATCAAGAGCCAGTATCTGAGTTCGTAGGAAAAGTGAGAATAGACATAGTGGTATCTATAATAGAAGAAATGATAAGAAAATGATTTCGGTAAAAATGAAAAAAGAAAACATTGGATGTATTTTTTAAATAAAAATATAAGTATAGTTGTTTGGTGAAATTTCTTATTTTATTGAAAGAATTACATGGAGTGATCTATTGTACAAGCTAATTACCAATATGCCCCCACTCAATTTCACTGACCAAAATAACATCTCAAGTTATCTAATTCTCATTATCAGCTTGAAATTAATCAAATCTCATTAATTCTGCTAGCCAACCATCACTAATATGGTCTCTGTTGACAGATATTCTCTTCACATACCCTTTCAAGTGAATAGTAATCATTTAAGAGAAGAGAAAGGGGTTTTCTTTTTCTTTTTTTGTTTTCCTTCGATTCTTCCAATAAAAGAGGAGAAAAAATAGCATCCTCACTTGCTCCAATCATTGGTTTTATCTCTTTTTTCTCATTTATGCATTTTCATGTCCCACTTTGTGTTGTTATAATTGTTAACACTGTTTTTTTGCCATGCTCATTTTGTTTCAAGTTTTTATTGTGTCATAATTGAAAAAGTAGCACGTTTCAAGGTCTAGTATGTATTATTTCGAGCAATTAGTAAGTGATTATTTTTTATGTAGAAAGAGACTAGTGAATATTTTATACTGTGACATTTGATTTTTTTTTTTTAACTGAAATTGAAAGTACTAAATTTAATTTAGTCTTTAACTCAAGACTTAGATTGTTTAATATTAATAAAATTTCATTATAATCGGTGCTTGTTTCTTTGACTTGTAACTGTAATGATATATTGACTTAAAAAAAAGTTTCATCATTAAAAACAATTATTTGTGCAAGATTTAGTATCAGATAATATTCACATAACATTCATATAACTTGTATATAACGTGTTTGGTGTGACATAAAATATAATATGTGCAGAATTTAGTATCATATACCATAAATATAACATAATATAACCTTTAGATAACATATAAACAATCAATATTTGGTATTTAATTATTTAATACAAGAACGTCACACTTTTTTTTTTAGACGTACCCCACAGATATTATAATATTATATGCTAAAAAATATTGTATTTTTCTCAACATTGAATCAATAAATTATTAAAACACGTCTTTTATATTCATTTGATATTACAAAATTTAGTTTCATCATTAAAAATAAAATAAATTTGTGCATGATTTCGTATCATATAACACCAATATATAACTTGGTCTATATGAACAAAAATTATTCATTATTAACATTAATTATGAATAATTTTTATTCATATATAACTTGCATATAGCAAGAAAATGACAAATAAAAAGCTTATATGACAGTTATTCTAAATTATTTTAAATAAATTAAAATAATTAATGATTTATTAATTTTAGGAATTTAAATTAATCAATATCTTAAATTTGGTAACTATTAATTATATTCAAAAAAGTTTAAATAGGTACTATGAGGAAAAAAAAAACTTTAAAATAGAAAGAATGATCTATATACAGGAAGAATGAACTATATTTTATATTGGAGTTATAATGATAATTACACATAATACAGAGAAATTTGCGTCAAAAATTCTATTTCATTACGTGCTTGTCGTAGCCCACTTCCGGAACTCGACCCAAGCCTCTGCAAATAACAAGATAATTTGGACCTAAATGATTTCAGCCCAACTGAATTATATTGCTTCCATTTTTCCTGATTTGTAAATAGCAGCACAACTTTTTTTTTTTTTTTTGTTTGAGTCTCGATACTGAGACTTTTCATGAAGAGCTAAAGCTTCCCGGCTTTTTTTTTTTTTTAATAATAGACGGAAATTCAAATTTGTCACTTCACAGTTGTAATCAGTACCACCTAATTAGAACTTAATGCTTAAAACCAACTTTCAATTTATAGTCATTTGTTCCGTCTGAAAGAACATTCTCTCTCGCACTTTTTTTTTTTTTTTTCAATTTTTTTTCTCCTTTTTGCACTGCTTATTATTGTCGATTTTGTAAAAAAATAAAATTTAAAAATTGGACATTTCTTTTAATTTTAACTAGCTTTTTAAAGATGAGTTAGATTCAAATTTTATTTTTAATGTGTGTTTAAATAAAAGTTTATTAATAAATTTTAATTTAATTTTATTAATTTGATGATTAAAACTCTAAAATATTACGTTTGAATCTCCCCTCATAACTAAAGTAAAATAAAAATTTAATAGTTTAGTATTAATAAATAAAAATTAGCAACACATTTCAAGTTTATCTCAAATGGCTAGTAGGAAGATGGAATCTGAAATTCAAGTAATCTCCTTTGCACCGGATATGATTTCACCTCTATGACGAGTATAAAGAGATGACTACTCTCTAGTGTGTAGCACAGATTCGCTATACTTTTTAAATATGTTTATAAGTTGTCTCGCTATATTTTTTAAATATGTTTATAAATTGTCATCTCCCTGATAAAAAAATAATAAAAAGTAGCAACATAAATAGTACAAATTGCAAAATGTTCATTCAAAAAGGGTATCAATTTAGAATTCAATTATTATTATTTTTTGTCACTATGAGTTGAGGCAACATCAAGTGATGGTTTGAGTTAGGTTTCTTCCAAAATTTATTATGACATAGAAAAAAAAAATCCGACAATAGAAATAAAAACAACCTCTAACTTTGCATGTGGGGTGTGTATGCAATGGGAGTTTGATCTGGATTCAGATTTCAGAGAGTGGTGTGTCGTACAAAATTAATAATAATAATAAACAAATTATTTATATATTATATAGCCATATGATGGGGATAATTAGTGGACCACCAGCACAACATAAATGATTGAAGTCTGCATGTGGCCCAAATACAACATCTCCATCATTTTTCCAAGTCATTTGATGCCATTAGTATGAATTTTTTTTTTATTGGGAGATTCCATAATAGTTATTTTTCTAAATATAAGATAAAAATTTTAAATTTTCACCAATATTGGTGATAGTAACAAGAGAAATCGAATTCAATATCCTACATTCTCATAAATAATAATACCAATTAAGCTGGGTATTGATCGACTAAATATGAAACCCTTTGATTACTTCATTTCTCTGTCTCGTGTATTAAAACCCACATGTATTGTTGATTGCGACAGCCTTGGTTATACGTACAATGATTTTGTCTCATCATAAATTAATATAATTAACTCGATTAATTATCTACAATAATCAAACAATTTTTGAGTGGTTCGTGTAACAGAGCGGTTAGATTTTAAATTAAAAGTGCGATTTGATTGGAATATAAAATTTTTACATTGAAGTGTGGATAAGGCTTGCATTGAGAGGAGTCATCAACCATAGTGGAAAACAGAAAATGGAAGTAGGTGAGACAACAACATAAAATGACAAATCACCTCATTTTGACTAAGGAGCCGGGTAATGGGGTCCACATCCTAACCCCCTCATTTTCTCCGGCGAACGTTTCGTTCCTTCACAGCAAAATCCAGATTGAATCCCCTGTACGACACCGTTTCCCCCCTAAAATCTCACACTGCCAGTGCCAGCCACTTCGATTGTTATAGAGCCACGAGCGCCACCCGCACTGGAAAAAATCACTCTCTCTCATTTCCGAAAACCGACCTCCCTTAATCCAACGGCTATAATCAGCTTTCTAGTTTTGATTATCGATTAATAAATGTTTTATTTATATAACATTTTATCAGTAATTTAATTTTTAAACTAAAATTATAACCTGTATTAGCACAGTGAAAACTGCCTTTTTTCCAAGAAAAGAAAATATATTTTTGAATCTGATTTTCAAATTCATTTAATTTTGTTAGTTATTTATTTGATAGGTTAAAAAAATATAAATTATTTATGCATTCAATAGTCAATAATTCAATATATATGTCCATGCTTTTTTATTAAATAAATTTTAAAGGAGTTATAAAAATAAATTTTGAATTTTTTTAATTTAATTGATTAATTTTTTATAAACTATTTTTTTTAAAAAAAACTATTAATCTGCTCCTATCAAAAAATAATTTTTAAAATAAAAAATACTTTTTTAAAATTTAATTCCAAACGTTTCTAAGTTAAAAATAAAAATTGATAATAAAAATTTAAGGGCAAAATATGGTAGGTATTTTTTTAAAAAAAAAAGGAAATTAGTAAAAACAAGAGAGAAAGAAAAAGAGAGTGACAAATGGGAAAGAAAAAAAGCAGATGCGTCGCTTTTTAATATCAGTGGTGCGTTGCTTTTAAGTCTTTTTATTTCTTCCTTTTTCTCATTTTTATTGAAAAATATTATTTATTTTAATAATTTTTGTTCTAATTTATAAAATATTTATATTTTTAACGGCATTAAATAAAATAAATAAATAATTAGACAGCAATGTATATTAGTCGGCATAAATTAAAAAACAAAAAAAATCTTTTGGTTTCGTATCTATCTTTTATCACCTGTTCCTTCTATCTGTTAAAAATGTTAATTCGTTTTTACTTAGCTCGAATCTGATCGTGGATTGGAATATTTTGAAGTTTCCATTACTTGCTAGGATTTGGATTTCGTCTCGCAATTTGGATTCTGTGGATTTTTCCCTTCCAATTTGGTCGAATCTGAGCAATGTAAGCTCCTTTTCATCATTTTCTCTCTGTCGGGTTTTCGTGTTTGTTTGGTTTCTGACACAGATGGAAGAAAAGAAAGGATAGGAAAGATTTCATGACAGTTTCGACTTACAAATGTTTGCTTGAACATTTTAATTTTTGTTTTGTTTTCTTCTCCCTCTCTCTCTAAACATTGGGCCTCGAATGTTGTTTGTTGTTTCGCTCCTTGTAAAATCGATTATTCATAATATATGATTTGACTTTTCTGTCATTTCTTGTTAAGAGGAACTGATTTCAGGTTGCAAATTTACGTATAGCAAGTATAAATTGATGTATTGCGGTTTTGTGAAAGCTGTAGTGGATCTTGCTTGATTAGCTGGGGGTTTCAGTTTTTAATACAGTACATCTTTATTTATTGATCTGCTCGCTGTGTGGTGAAGAATTTCTGTTGAAGGAGTGTCCTTCCAACTAAATTTAATGTTCAGGATCTGGTGAATTTCTGCTTTGATTTCATTTGTATTTAAGACGTATAACTTTTGGGTTGTTGCCTTGATGAGTAGCTTTGCCATATTTGTTTTCCTTTTGCAAGAATGCTTGGGGCGTCATCGTTCTTGGTTGCTCTATTGTAGGGGGTAGATGCTGCGTAGGAATGATGGTCAGGGGCTACAGACTGTTGGTTGGAGCATACTAGCCAACGGAATGTTTTCTGAGAGACTAAGCGGAGAGGCATCTCTTAATCGAGATCTTGAGGCATTGAGCGTGTCACAGCGGCTTGTGAGAAGTGTTAGCCAGAAATTGAGGAAGAAAAATAACAGATATGAAGGAGAGGAAGAGGATAATGTGAGGGGAATATCTGTGAAATGTCTTACTTTATATGGCAGGGGTGGTGGTTGCAAAGTGGGCGCTGACACAGGTGATGAATATGGGGATCCAAGTAGTAGGAGGAGGTCATCAAGTGCTAGTGAAGAAGGAAGAGGATACAAACCTATATGTGGGACTGAGGAACCGGGAGTTGATTGCTTCTCATATGGGGTTAGGGAAAAGTTTTGGAAGAAAAATAATAGAAAATATTTAGAACTTGAAGATTCAATGCAAAATAGCAGGTTGCACATCTTTCTTCCAGATGACATACTGGAAATGTGTTTGGTGAGACTCCCATTGACCAGTCTCATGAATGCCCGTCTTGTCTGCAAGAAATGGAGATACTTGACTATCACCCCTCGATTCTTGCAGATGAGAAGAGATGGTTTCTATCAGAGTCCATGGTTGTTTCTGTTTGGAGCTGTTAAAGATGGCTATTGTTCTGGGGAGATACATGCACTGGATGTTTCTCAAGACCAGTGGCATAGGATTGATTCTGATATTCTAAAAGGGAGGTTCATGTTTTCTGTTGCCAGTATTCAGGATGATATTTATATTGTTGGAGGCTGTTCTAGCTTGTCGCACTTTGGGAGAGTGGATAGGAGCTCATTCAAGACGCACAAAGGGGTGTTGGCATTTAGTGCTTTAACTAAATCTTGGCACAAGGTTGCGTCCATGAAGTATGGAAGATCAATGCCTATTCTGGGAATTTCTGAGGTCAGCTCTGATTTTTCAATTGTTCAGAGTCATCAGCATCGGCAAGAAAGGCGCTTTCCCAGGTCTCGAATTGGTGGGGTCTCGGATGTTTATGAGGATCCTCACCGACTTTCACTAAGACGCCATTACAGAAATGTTTTTGATGAAAGTGAAGCTTCATTGATGCATAGTAGAAATTCAAATAAGCTCATCGGACAAAAAAGTGATCAGTCCAATGCTAAGAGCTGTAAAAGATTTATATTGATTGCTGTAGGAGGTCTAGGATCATGGGATGAGCCCCTGGATTCAGGAGAAATTTATGATCCCATATCTAATAAATGGACAGAAATCCAGAAGCTGCCCATAGATTTTGGGGTTGTTTGTTCTGGTGTTATATGTAACGGGGTATTTTATGTTTATTCTGAAACGGACAAGCTCATGGGATATGATATAGAAAGGGGATTCTGGATAACAATCCAAACCTTTCCATTCCCACCTCGAGTTCATGAATATTACCCTAAACTTGTATCTAGTAATGGCCGACTTTTCATGCTTTCAGTCTCTTGGTGTGAAGGGGATGGTCAAATAGGCCAGAGAAACAAGGCTGTTAGGAAGTTGTGGGAGCTAGATCTTACGTATCTTACCTGGACTGAAGTGTCGGTGCATCCTGATGCTCCAATGGACTGGAATGCTGCATTTGTTGCGGACAAAAACCTTATATTTGGGGTGGAGATGTTCAAAATATTTGGTCAAGTGTTGGACTTCCTGACTGTATGTGATGTGTCAGACAACGGGATGACCTGGAGTCATATTTCAAGGAATCACATGACTCATGAATTGGATGCTTCTTCCTGCATTACTAAATCTCTGGCTGTACTACATCTGTGAAATTCTTGGTAAACACTCTGGTTTGTTCAGAAAATTTTAGACATTTGTTAACAACAAGGGCAGATATCTGTGTTTCATATTGAATTCTTTGGACATATCGGTTTGCACCTGGGCAGTTTTCTGTTCATTTTGTCCATAATTTCATCTTGTATTTCATTTAAAAAAAAAAAATTTCATCCTATTCCCTATCTTCTTTATGTTATGCTTCATTAATAATGAATTCATATGTTTCATGCATTTTGTTGGTTTATTTCGTTAGATAGGCCTCATAAATTTTTACCCATATATTTTATTTATGTATTTTGGGGGGTTCTTTGTTAGTTCATGGGGAAGGTATAGGAGATGATGCTTTAGTTTCCAGCAGAGCACACTGCAGTAAGAAATGCGTAGTTCTAGAGGATACATAATTTCCTTCCAAGTATGCCAAATTATACGATCATGAATCCATGGTGATTAATCGTTGGAGGGCATGACCCTGCTCGTAGAGATACCGAAAAACTACATATGAGAGAGACGAGGAGTGCATAAAGCCTTCTTGTTGATAACTGATAAGGGGGCTACTTTCTTTCTTGTGGTAGAGATTGTGAATGAATTTCTGTAGCTGTGATGTATTGCCACATTCTTTTCTTTAGAGGCCCTCATTTTAGCAATATTGACACTTCATTCATTGATAACTTCAGAAAAGGGAAAAAAAAAGGTGTTGCTTTTAGTTCCGTTATGCGTAGGATAATGCCCATAAGATTAGGGTCCTTTATTATTATTCACTCCAGATTTTCATAGATCAATCTAAATATATTATTGTAATATTGTAGTTTGCATATATGCAATATTTTTCATAACTCATCATAGCAAATTTAGCTGTCGAAAAATTCAGCGCCTTGGCAAATGAGAGATCATAACTTTGCAACTATATTTCTAGGCAAAATTTGTCATTCATACTGCATGAATTAATAAAATAGTTAAGCAGAGGATAAGAAAATCGCAATTATTAGCGCTTGATGCTGAAAAAAAAAATCATAAGAACCAATATCCCACATTTTTATGCATAAATACAATATATGCAGCCATGGAAAGAAATGGAGGTAAAAGAAAAAAGCATCATTTCCAAGAATTTAACAAAATCTGTATACAGCAATATCTACCTATTTTCGCAAAGCAAACCATGCCATGAAATTGGCCTCCAAAACCGAACAGGATGACGTATGAATTACATACAAGTTCTTGCATTGATCAAATAGTGTGCAGATCGATTGGAAGAGGAGCGTTATCCCATATTAGAAAAGATACCAGAGAAATTTGGTATCTTATCAACATGTTTCAACGCACGTTCAGCAATCTGTCGGGTTCGATAGTCAGCATGCTGGAAGGCATCAACAAGTGCAGTACCTATATTTGGATCTCCAGAAACTTCATATGCTATATCATCAGTTCGTAAAAGCCTTTCAACAGCCCAAACTGATCTCCTCCACAGGTTCTCTGTTCGTTTCTCAAGTAACACGTCAAGTATGGGTTTAATCCCCTCTGCTTCACACAACACCATTACCCCTTGTTCAATATCAACACCATCGTCCAACAAAGTTGATATTGCCGCAAGTGCATCCTCAACTACTTTCTCATTTGTGTGGTCTAACAGTGCAACCAGCTTCTCAACAGCTTGTCCTTCCAGCAGACAAAATGTGCCTTTTAATGAACATGTTCCACGATGGATCCGACATAATCCTGTTATGACAGGCTGTTTGCTAAAACAAGGAAAGATTGAAGCACAAAATCCAGGTGGTGGCAACTCGGGCAATTTTGTCAAATTTTTGGATTCTTGAGATAAGTTCTCTAAAGCCATGGCAGAAACCATTTGTACATTGTCAAGTCCATTGGACTGAAGCAATTCAATGAACAGAGCTGCAAGGTTGTTTTCACGGCAAAACACAATGGCATCAGGCTCTTCAGACAAAACAAATGTAACCCTAGCAAGAACTCGTACAAGCCCTTCCAAAAATGGTGTCATAAACCGGATTCCCCTAGCCTTACCTTGACGAGTCTTCACTATTCTAGAGAAAATTAGCTCAAAGGCCTTTTCATCAAGCATCTGCCGAGTAAGGCCTAAATCTCTCTCTGGGAGTTCAGCTAAAAGGCCAACAGCAGCTGCCTGCTCTTCGGTAATTCCTATGTCTTCTGCTATGACTTCAATTAGGCTGCCAAGCTGGCCAACTGTCCCACGAAGGGCATTCGCTAGTTCCTGACCCATGTGTGGAGAGAGATTCCGGAGCAGTTTTATGGAAGCTAGACGCAAATCCTTCTGGGGGGCCTCAATAAACTGAACCAAACTGATAGTAGCACCAGAGCTTTTAATGGCAGCAACCACATTCAGAACCGTAGTAGTAGAATTAGTCAGTCCAACAAGAACCTGCAAAAGTTCGCATTCGAAAGTTGGACCAGTATTGCTAATTAGATGAAGTAGGTTACAAACTACGTCTTCAGAGACCAGAGTCTGATGGTCACGTCCAACAGAAATCAAATCAAATTCACAGTCTGTGTTCACAATATTGGCAAGGATTGTTGCAGAGACCTCCTTTAGACGCATGGGAAGGTGATTGGTGCCAACTTTAAAGAGGTCCTCAACAAGAGGAGGAAGAATCCCTGCTTCAATCAACAACTTCACACTTGGTTCACAAGATGAGATTTGGTTTAAAGCTCTCAATGCAGCTTCTCTTGACTGTGTATTACCACTTCTCATAATATCAATCAGAGATGAACCAACAGTTCTAGCCACATGAACTTTCACGTCATTGTTCAAAACCAGTTCACCAAGATACGAAGCCATTGACAGTTTCGTTTCAGGTGGGCCTGCAGGATCACCATTCTGGTTCAGATGAAAAGAACATTTCATACAATTTAAACAATCATATTTAGGTCTGACCAGGATAACATCAAGGAGTAGAATACATTCATATAAGAATAAGACTTATATTAAGATAAAAAATTTCGTCCTTCCTAGGAACTCCACCTTGAATTACAGGTGTTAAAAGATGGAAGATATTAAAAGTGAGGCCCAGATACTTATAAAAAGGTATTACTATGTAAGATAAAGTAGGAAGGGAAAGCTCCAGGAGCTTTGCTTCCCTTCTTGTTATGAAACATCTGTATGACACAATGATCCACAAGAAGTAACATGCAGATTTTTGGTATGGAACCGGTTTGGTTTTTGGTTATAACCGCAGTCTGCTCACCCCTAAGGAGAGCATCACAGAAAAAAAAAAGTATTTTCCATGTCCTGTCCCAACTGTCAAGCCTAGTGAAATAATAAAAATAGTACAGTTGTAGATCTATTGTTTATTTCAGTTGAAATAATCTCTTCAATCTGTTTTTTGCTTTTAATTCACATTCATAATTTAAGCTGTACAGCTTTAGTTCCAGACCAGAAAGTGAGGGAGGTGTGGGGTAAAGACAACATACTAATTAACTTCTTTACAGCACTCAAACTACCACAAAATTTGCATTAAGTTGATAAAATAATAAAATGTTGAGTTAAGCAGCAGCACCTTCAAGAAGCTGATTCAGAAGAGGCTGCAATCTGCCATTTTCAGCCATCTGCTTCACATTGTTCTCACATTTTTCCAGATTTTCAAGTGTTCTTTCAGCCATTTCAACCGTTAAAATATTTTCTGATTTACTGCTTGTCATTCCAACCAATATAAGAATCGCTCCATTGATTGAACCAATCTTTTCACACAATGCTTCAGATTTTGAAAGCTCATGCAGCAACGAGACAGCTTCCTCTCTCTCTTTGGACTGTTCATGAGACAAGAATTTAACTATTGTGCGCACAGTGTCTCCCTCAGCCAATATTGCCTGCAAAACCAGCAAGTCTCATTAACATGAGAAGCCAATTGCACCCTAGCTACAGACAAAATCAACCAGTAACAACCTTATTATCAGCATCTTCCTCTACCACAGTTCGAAGTGTCTCCAATGCTTTACTCCGGACTCTACGGCTACTACTCTTCAACATGTCAACAATCATAGGAATCAACTCAGCATTGCGCACGAAATGCTTATTTGACCGGTTCTTTTGGCATATATACTGAACATACTTCAAAGACTGCAGAACATCACTTTCTGGACTGGCCAAATTTAGTGACTTCCAAGCCTTATCAAGTTGAACAGCTTCATTCCTAGCAGTCCACTCTTCGATGGTGTTTCGCAAAGCTATGCTAGGGTTTAAGTCAGTGCTTTTCAATTCTTTCTGTGTCAAAGGGCAAACTAATTTCCTTCCACTCTCTCTACATTCTCTGAACCACCTTTCAATTGCTTCACGTTCAAAAGTTTGCCCATTTTCTAAGGTCACAGGATCATGCATGACTTGCTTTGTTAAAGGGCAAACAAATGCATCATAAATAGGTTCTATATGCAGTCTTTCGAAATGATAACTGTCATCCGACTGGCTACCAGGGTCATAACTTCCATCCCGGCATTCAGCCATCTGATTTAATCAACCCACTGCATAAAAAATAATATCAAAACACTAATAAACCGCAGTGACAATGGTCAAGTACAGAAGATCAATTACTATTCCCCAATTAAAATAGTTACTCCTCATCAGCGAAACATACAGAATTGACATAAAACAAATTAAATAATTACATCTGAAGGCACAGATTAAGCAAAAAAGAAAAGAAAAACAATTCCAACCCAAAAACCCATCTTCAACAATCCACAAAATCAACATCATCTGGAAAACATAAATCATGTTTCAAACAGATAAGATGGCAACTAGAAACCAAGTTAAACAGAGATAATAAGTCAAAGAAAATCAAAGCTATACCTATCCGTCACCTATCACAAAGTTGTGAAATGATATGATGCCAAAAGAAACCCTAGCTCTAGTTAGATAACAATCCCACAAGGAATTCTTGTAGTGGAACAAACAGAAGTATTCCCTCTTCCATAGAGTAATTAGGCGCTAAAATCCGACTCCATATCTTTATGCGAGAAGAATTTCAATTGGGAAAACCTTCTTTTCCCTTCCTGGAAAGAAGAAGGAGAAAAGGTCCGTTTTTGTGTTTGAACAGTGGAAGAAAACAACAAGAGGAACCAAACAAGAAACTAGTAAAAAATCATAAAAGAAATAACAAGTATTGACCCAAAAGGTCAGAGTCATTGTTTTATTTAAAAAGGAGAGAAAACTCAAAAAAAAATCTTGTTTTTATGTTGTGTTGGTAAATTTTGGGATCGATTAAGCCACTGTGGTCTGTGGAATCCTCCGGCTGACCCCACCTTCCTTCTGATTACAGCCTGTCTGCGCACTGCTACCTTCTTCCATTATTAGATAACAAAAAACGTCATTGGTGGAGGGAAACATATCAACTACCACCTTCACATAACCACCATTCGCGGCAAAAGTCCAAACTTTTTACTGCAAACCAAATTCCTTTTTTGAGTTTAAAGCAAGTAGATGATTATATTTGAATTGTACGATGATTAATGAATTTAGTCATATATTTGTAATCGAAATTCATTTTTAAAATTCAACTGACAATAATTTATCAAGCATATTTTATTAATGCATTTATTATAAAAAAATTATTATTTATCTTTTAAAATTTAATATAACATACTAATACTTCTATAATATTTTTTTTTTTACCGCAAACCAAAATCCTTTTTTGAGATTAAAGTTGGATTATATTTGATTTGTATAATGAATTTAGCCCTAAATTTGCAAACCAAATTCCTTTTTTGAGTTTAAAGCAAGTGGATTATATTTGAACTGTATAATGAATTAAGCCCTAAATTTGTAATCGAAATTCAATTTTAAAATTCAACTGTAATAAATTATCAAACGTATTTAATTTTACTAATCCATTTATTATAAGAAAATTTATTATTTATTTTCTAAAATTTGACATAATACACTAATACCATCTCAATTTTAAAAATTATATGACTTGCCACATCCATTTTTATCATAATCTACTAACACATAATTTCATTGAATTTTCTGTTAAAAAAATATTATATTATGGTAAAATGATAAAAATTATTATTTATCCCCTAAACTTTTACCTAGTGTACTAGTACTGACGCAAATTTAATATATTATACTAGTACTTTTTTAAAATTTAAAATATTCCAGTAACACTCCCCTAAGCGAAAAATAATATTTTTTCTAACGATAAATACTTTAAAATTGAACAAAAAACAATATAATTTAACAAAGATAAAACAAATAGAGCAAATCATATAATTTATAAACTCCATATGATATTAGTATATTATGTTAAACTTATGGGGTAAATAGTAATTTTCCCATATTTAAATCCTCTAACTACTAGTTCTTTCGAAGATATATATCATGTTTAGAATCTTAAGCTTTGCAATTCAGACAAAAGATGCTATCAAGGATCCCGCGACAGTATAAAGATTGGTTACAACTTCACGGAGAAATTCAATCAGACTGATTAGATTCTTCAGGCTGCCAAAAATGATTCTTTACACAGCATAACCTCCGTAGGACCTTTAGTACTCCCAGGCATCTGAGCTATAAGTGCATGCAAATAACCATACTGACACTAACAGATCTCTTCTGCAAATATGATATCGAAGATGAATTGCACTGCATTGAAGAATTGGCCACTAATTAAAGGAAGAGATGGAAGTAAAAGTCATCAGTACAGAAAACAGTTAGGAGTATCTTTTCGACTAAATGAACACAGTTTGGTAGTAAACATTCACCATTTAACATGTCATGATCCAGCTAAAGTGATCAAGCAGGAAATGAACAGTGTTGCACAGTAAAGGGGAACCATTTGTTAAGATAATTTTTTCCCCCAAAACAGATTAAACAGCTCCAGAAAATCCAGAAAAATAAGATGGGATATAGATATAGATTCTCTTATCTTTGAAATCAAGAACTTTGTTGCTGTGAATGCCACCTGTGAAATATGCCTTAGAGAACCTATTAGCGATATCCTTCAACCACTTCACAGTATCTGAATTTCCCACTATGTTCCATATTTTTTTCATAAATTAATTCGTACCAATATGCCTTGGTTTAGTTGATAATTCCAAGAACTGCACTTCATTTGTCAAGGTTAAGAAAAAAACGAAACTTGACAAGATTCACATATTTGACCAAGCTTGATGTGCACAAAGGCACTTTCATTTTTTAAAATGGATGTGCACATAAAAGAAATTTATATATAAGTTGCAGGCATGCATATTAAAGTAGAGAAACTTTTACTCATACTCCATTGTTGCTATCTACCTTCCTCTTTTGGGATATTAGGCTGATCAAACAAGATTTGATGGAGTGCAGCTAAATCACCCGAACTGCAATGAAATCAATATACTTTATAAATCTCATAGGATTACAGAACATGTCAATTATATTTAATTAAATTTCAGACACAAATAATAAGCAAGAATATAGACAGAAAATATAATGCGGATCTGACCATACATACTGGGTGATATAATGCTTTTTTAGGGAACATTCACTTGAACTCACAATAACATATATAGCCCGAAACAAAGAAGACTATTCTAAGAAAATTCTTATGTGAACCTAGTTTACAACATGGATTATAGATTCACCATTGAAAGAATGTCATATGAGTATCTATTTCTTCATATATGAGAATCTGTAGCATATCATTAGATAACAGATTTTTAAATTCAAATTTTTTCTAATAATCTAATAGACATATATCAATATATAGATGGTGACTCCATAATTCATGCGATGGAAAGGGTTCACACAAGAATTTCTCCTATTTTAGGGAGAATATTAATTACCACAAAAGAGACTGTATGAGCAATTTCTTGTCTTCTAGGCTTGGCTTATGAAGGTTCAAGTATATCATAAACTAGAAAAAATCCATTCGCAATAGATATTTAACAGTATAAATTAAGATATCTTTTTCCAATATAAATCCAAAGAAATGGGTGGTAGTGTACCTGGGTTTCAAGGCAAGTGTTGGAAGTGCTGAAATCACAGATGATTTAAGAAGATACCTGCCATAAAATAGAAATTAGTTGCTAGATTACAACTAATATCATTCTGCAAATGATGATTCTATAAAATAGCATTTTACAGTTATTGCCCATGTCATATGCAATTTCCTGAATATGATCAGAAGTTAAAGAAAACGAGAGAGAAAAAAAACACATTCTTTCATATTAAGAAAGCCCATAAACTAACCTAAACTCGTTTTCAACTCCTGTAAGAAACTGAAAAAAAAAAAGGGAATCAAGTTTCATACTCTGAGCTGTGCATATCATGAAGAATCTTAAGTCCATCCAAGCAATCAGCAAGAAATGGCTTAATACCAACTCGTTGCTGCAACTGTTTAGTGGTCAGCTGATTAGAACCTCCTTTAACTAACTGTCCACCATCCCTTTGCATCCTCTCAAGAAACAAAACAATTGCGCGAAACTCCTCCCTAAAAAGTTACAAACCAATCTAAAATCAACTTACTTTATCAGTAATTAACTCAAAATAAAAAAGGGCAAGAAATCTACAGTGTCTTGTTCATGGAAAGCAAAATGGTCTGCAAAGATTCCATTTGCTTTCTCAAGACAGCGTCTACTATGCCATCCACACCACTCAAAGCCCCATAGTTGTTAGAATCGCGAATCACCTGATAAAAGGATCGTTCGTTTAATAGTGTTTTCGAGTTCACTCGAGCAAATAATCAATATAGTTAAAGGAAAAAGAAATGAAAAATTTAACCTTTAACCTGTAACCTTTCTATAATGGAAGAAGCATTTCTGAATTGAGAAAGCAAGAGAGATTGAAGATCATCCCATTTTCCCAATTCTTCCTTCACCTTTCTGAATCTCTGCTGATATTTCTTCACCAGGGATTCCATTGCTTAAAGTTTAAACCCCAGCGAAAACCCTTTCTTTCCTTTTTCTCGTTCAAGAAGAGACAGACGGATACTATTTTTAGATATTTTAAAACGGCACCGCTTCTGAAATTGTGAAGTAACCACCTAA
This sequence comes from Balakata baccata, assembly GCA_949630135.1. Lineage (NCBI taxonomy): Eukaryota > Viridiplantae > Streptophyta > Magnoliopsida > Malpighiales > Euphorbiaceae > Balakata > Balakata baccata. The sequence continues at coordinate 30,344 of CATIWF010215662.1, forward strand.
AGTTCTTAAATTTACAATAACATCCACGAAAATTTCATTAAGTCATAACCCCACTTCAGATCTCCAAATCTGTTCAGCTCTCAGAAGCAGAGGTTTAATGGCAGAGGAAAAAGAAATCGACTTTGAAATTGTAGAAGAGAAGAAAAAGCATGAGCTGACACTTGAAGAAGAAGATAAGCAACTGGAAGAAGAACTAAAAGTAGGAGATGAAAATGTTTTGCGATTTCTGGATTCAATGGACTGCTATTTGATTCTTTTGAACTCTTTATCTGCTACACTTCGCCAGGTAAACTTGAAAACAGTTTCTTTCTTCTCCTCTGTTTTGTCATTTTTTGTTTGATGATTATGTTATAATATCATCGAAGTTTCAATCTTTGATTAATAACGTTAACCGTTAATTTTACGAATAACCCAATTTCAGGGATGGCTGGAATTGGCTAGTGCTCGACATTCAATGGGGGCTTCACGCCTCAATAGTGCTTTATTGGACCTTAAATTGCATTCTGCTTCCACTTTATTTCAAGTCACACAAGATCAGGGTGATCTTATTGCTCTTCTTTTCTACTTAAATGTACCAAATTTTTTTTCTGGATATACACATTGCTGAATACAACTATGTTTTTGCTTTGCATTGGCACATGAATTACTGTAGTTGATGCCATGGATGATCAACCACACTTCATATTGTGTAAATGGGGCTCCTTGAATAATGGTAATTGCGGTCTGGGGGATCAAGTTGTGGAGGAGGAGGAATTGCAGGGGAATTCTGGCAGTCTTCGATACCGTGGAAATTCTCAGCTTTCTGGTACTATCTTCTCCTAGTTCATGGAAACTTAGTGCCTTTTCATCAGAACGTTCATGGCAGGTCCATATGGGAAAATTTCTTGCGTAGACAATTTCAATTGTCTTATAATCTTAAGATGCTAATTTGCTAAGACTCAATTCATGATTTTATTAATGAACTGGAACATAGAAAAAAGTAATTCTCAACAATTCTTACACAACATAAACCGGATCTAGGCAATAATTTTTCAGTCCAATTGTAGAAACTTGTATCTATGAAAATTATGGTTACTTCTATATTGCTTCCGGAGTCATTCCTTGTGTCTGACTGACATGTCTCTCTCTTATCCTTATACTATCTTCGGTTTGATTGAAGAAGAGGTGGCCTCTCCGAAGCAAACTTTGTTTAAGGTTGATGACCAAGTAAGTATTTCACAAAGTTATCAATTGATTCTGTTTGATTCACCATGTCAGGTGCTATGTATTCTTGATAGAAGCAGAAACTAAGCTCTTGTTGAACTGAAAGATTTAAGGAAAACTAGAGATAGTAATAGTGAAATAGACTGAATAAAAACTGCTCTAGAAAGACACAATATTATTCGAGTGGGAAATTACTACCAAATAAGAAGAATTTCTAGTAATTTTTTTGGTTGTACCTTCTTAGAAATGTATATAATTTTACTAATTGGTATAGGTTCAAAAGGGGCGATCGAGATCACTGTCTATGTTTGGAACTCTGGTTTCCCCAAAGCTTCGAGCTGCTCAATTGTCATTTGAGACAGGTGCATATCTAACACAGTAGCTAATGGTAACCAAAATAGAATGGAATGCAGACGTTTTCTGAAAGTGGTATGTTGTATGCAGCACTGGAGACGCTTGTAGAAATAGCAAATATCAGATCAGCGTTGCTGTCTGCTTTTGATAAAGTCCAGAAAGAATTGAACGTCACAGAAGAGATGAGATAAGAGTCCTTACATTCATGTGTTTATGGCCCTCATTCCGAAATGTCCAATGCTAGTTTACTCTTCAATCTTGACGTTGGCTTTTCTTAAACTGCTGAGCAGATATTTATGGGGTCATAATAGCTTATGTTTTGTTTTGATATCACTTCCTATGTGAATTATTGATGGAAAACCCTTCCTTGGGGTAAACATATGAGAAGGTTCAAAGAAGTAAGAACATCAAGTGAAAGATTATGTCGAATATTTATTCCCTCTTATTATTTCTTGTTTCCTTTTCTTGATCAATCCTAACAGCTCATTTGGTATATAAGATTGCTTAATTAAGTTGTAGGATTAGTATCTAATCCTATGTTTGGTTCAATAAATTATGTATGACTTAATAATCCTAATGATTTATTAAATCCATAGAATAAAAGCTTAACTAATACCTACCTCCCCCCGTATCCTTACTAATCCTTTTCTAATAATCCCTAAAATTATAAAAAACTATTTTATTTTAGTTTCTAAATAGCCTTAATTTTGAATTTTAACTACCTATATAGGATAAGGAATATTTAAATAATTTATTTATTTCACCAATTTATCACATTTCTTAAATCATCATATCAAAATACAATATTACAAATTTAAATTAGTTAATATTAGAATTAAAATATTTTTATCAAACAATGGTTTAACGAAATCCGACATTAACTCTAATTATATATCTTAAACAATCTGCAAATCAAATGGACTGTAATTTTCTAACCCATCCAGCTAGAGCAAAAGGATATTTCTTAGGAACCCTGATGGCCATTGACAAACATAAATCGGTTTATCAGTTTGCTCATAGCAAACCAGGCTCGGATTTTATGGCAAAAACATTCGATCTCGAGATGATTCTGCAGTGTTGTGGAATACAATATACTCCATCCGGTTTCATGCTAGGCGATTTAAGGCTTGTTTGGCACTAAAATTGAAGAAAGCACTTTTAGAAAAAAAAATATTTATTTTTAATTTTTTTAAAATTTTGAATGCTGTTTTTAGAAAAAAAAAATAGATATATAGATTTTTTTTTTTAAAAAGCAGATTGGGAAAAAAAAAATTTGTAAAAAATTTTAAAAAAATCAATCAATTGGATAAAAAAAAAATTCAAAATATATTTTTTAAACACTCAACAAACCCTAACTCCCCTTTAATAGAAAATGACACCAACAGTGATATGTCTATAAACAAGCTCAATAGTCCACTTGAAACAATTACTTCCGGAAAAATAAAATACAGAACATTCACTATATTTTTATCATTAACAGCATCAGTGGCAGTGGTATTCCAGAATTTGTTTCTTGAGAACATGTATTATATCTTTTAACTTGGAAAAACAAAAATTGTTCTATCCGCAAAAAATGCAGCACAGCCAAACAAATAACTTTACAGCTGTCCAGCTCTTAACCCAATCTATACAGCACAAATAAAAACAGAAAAAACAAATGGCCACGATGAAAAGAAAAAAAAAAAACTCTAAAATGAGGGAAATTAACAGAGGGCAAAAGGATAAACGGGAACCAGATTGCCAGCTAGAACGCATTCCAATTTTCAGAACCTTTTTTAGGAGCTTCATTATCTGATGAAACTTTAAATGGTCCACTAGAGCCAAATGGGTCTGCATCATCAAAAGAAGTGAAGGCGCGACTATGGCCAAAGTCTTTTGTGCTATTCATGGAATCAAACCTTGTAAACCTCTCTTGTGGCGAAAATCCACCTTCATGCATGCTGAAGGAATCAAATCTTGAAAAATTATCGAAGTGATCCCCCGCTTCACTGTACCTTGGTGAGTTGCCAAACCTGGAAACTGGTGAGCCAGCAACAGAATCTTCAAAAAATGGGCTCTTCTTCTGGAAAATACTCTCAGTTGAAGGGGATCCTGTTCTTATTGGCTTACCATCGAAATCACCGGTTCCAAAGAGATCTCTGTGCTTATCAGAATCTGAATCCTGCTTGGTGAATAGAATTTATTTGTATAGTACAAGTCATCTGCCATGTGCCATATGCTATATGCATCCAAGGAACTTGATACTATATCAAACAAGTATGCGTACAGCCAGAACACAATCTCTCCCTTTCTCCATGTTTCAAGAGGGGTTGTTGAGTGAGAAAGTGGTTTGTGGTGTACAAGAGGACAGCAGTGGTCTTCATCTACGTTACAACAATCATGTCTTTGCTAGCACATGGCATATATCAAAAGCTCAAAATATAAGAATCCCATGAATCAGTTCCAATGTCATAGAACTGTCGAATTGGTCCAACTTACAGCATAACAACCTCTAATTTTCCATCACAATAGCGAATAAATTTCTCCATATCTCATTGAATTCTAAATCACAAATAAAACCTATGCATGTAAATTTTCAATCAAAAACTAAAACTTCTAGACATCTGTCCACGTACTATTTGAATCATGCAGACCTGGAAAACTAAGCAAGGCAGTAAGGACCAAGGTATACATTTTAAGTTGTTTAATGTGCTGAAATAAAATCAACTTAACCTAACAACAGGAAAACACAAGAATATGCCTAAATTTGTAAAAGTTGCCCAACTTGTCTTCCTTTAATGGCATCTAAGTTAAATCAATAAGCTAATGCCATGTTGAATGTCCTCAAAACAAACCAAGACACATATTAAAAGTCCAAATGTATCCATACAAGTTCAAAAAGGAACGACAGTGCTTCAGCAAACAAAGAATTACCTTAGTGCCACCTGGGTTAAATCCCCAGACAGAGTCTGTATCGTCATGCGTATCAAAAGCACCCCACGTTGATTCATCAAAACTTCTATTCCAAAAATATTGAAGTTTGAAATCATCATAATTTAGGACTACAAATCAGCACCCAAGTATGAGACAGATAGAACAAAGATATGATAGGAAAGCTATACCTATGTCTTTCTGCATCCATATCAGTACTCTTAACAAAAACATCAGAAAACTCTTGGGATGGACTTTCTAATGCTGTTCGTCCAGCTGAACTGCTTTGAGGGCTCCTTGCTAATTCATCTTCACTGTGGGTGTATGCAGATTCACCGTCAAGGGCATGTTCACCAGTACTAAATATGTTCGGTGACTTGCCATGACCATTTGATAGGGAATCAGGTGTTAGACTACCATCATGCAACTCATTCTCATTTTGCATGGTGGACTTCGAATTTGGAGCAGAAACATTTTTCACATCAACAGTAAGGTCATTTGCAAAACCTGGAAAAGTTGCAATGGCATGTAGCATAAAAAAATTTTAAATACAGCTGATCAAATGCTCATGTAAAGATTCCATAAATCGATGGCATTCGTTAGAGAGAGAAAGAGAGAAGGGTGGGCTAGAAGAGAAAGGAAGAGGAGGGAGAAAAGCAGGGAAGGTTCAATGCTAGAAACTGACCTTCATCTTCAAACTTATCCCACTCTTCATCCCAAACTGCTGCACCCTCTTGAATTCCAGGTTGCCAGCCTCAAAATTTACCAAATGTGAAAAGGTCAGAAATGGTAATTGATGAACAACTTTGTTCAGACTTCATGAAAAATCAAAATAAGATTATTCAAGGTCGATAACAATTATTATGAAGAACTTAAAGTAATAATTTTTGACGTGAATTAGACATAACAGAAATGCATGCCGCCATCATTTTATCAATTTATTTCTAATGAAAGTCATACTCAGCAGAAACCATTCAGCTGAGAAAATACAACCACAACAGTACAAATATGACGAACATGTCATTTCCTTGGAATACGAGGCAGATATGGCTATGAAAATATTGATATTTTTCATGGTTAGGTGGGAAAACAGAAACTTTGTTCAAAATTTTACCCAAGATATCCCCACAACCGAACACCCCCCACCCACCCTTCTCTTCCAACCCAAGAAAAAAAAAACACACAGGAAATCCTAAACCCAGAAAAAAGAAAAAAAACAACTGAGGGTCAGTTTAGCATTACGTTTGGGAAAAGCGTTTTTCGGATAAAAAATTTGTATTTTCAACTTTTTTAAGTTTTGAAAACTGCTTTTGAGTTAAAGCAGGTAAATAGATGTTTTTTCCAGAATCAGGTTTAAGAAAAGCAGTTTATAAAAAATTAAAAAAATCAGTTAATTAAATAAAAAAAATTCAAAATCTATTTTTAAAACACTCAACAGGAATTTTAAACACCTCCAAAATAGTATGAAATATTCAATAAAACTACGATTATAAAATGACTTCTTTAAGTGGGAAAGACTTTGAGATGTAAAAGTGAACATAAATGTCATTCATAATAACTCTAAACAACAAGGGAGTATTCACTGACACATAAAAGTTGCATATCATGACCAATTAAACTAGCATTGTGTAAAATAGGTTACAGCCATAGTGAGACAACATATAACAAAATGACAGGAAATAATTAGGTCAATTTTAAAAAGGTGAAAATAAGTACCAACAGGAAGCTCAATCATTGCACTCGACTTAACATCTATCCCATGTTTCTTGCAACGTTCAGTTAGAGCTTTCAATAGTTCATCGAGATTGGATTGTATGCGATCAGCTCGGACCTGTGCAGGTCAACAATGGATAAGTGCTGAATGAAATCTCAATTGACTCAATATAGCTAAATGGCAAGAACAGACCTGAAGAATACCATCTGCACTTCCACCTTGTTCCATGTTGATTATTGCTTGGTGCAACTCAAACTTCCTCTCCTAAAAGTTAATCAGGCAAAATAATTAATATGCAGTAAGATTTCATAAAAAATTTGATAGGCATTTAGTTTATAAGGCTAAGACATGCTTCATCACATCAAGAACTATTCAAATAAGAAACAAAATGTCATTATTGCATTGCTTCAAGACAACAATTTTCATACATTATTTCCCATAATCATACCTCAAAACATACAAATAACCTAACATGGAAGGGGAAAAAAAAGGAAAAGTAAGAAAAGAGATAGATATCAATGATATGGGCACAAGAGAGTGTTTTGATTCCATTCTAACATGCTAAAAAACAAGAAGAAGGAATCTATGGGCATCAAAAACTAATCCTATGTAGTTTAAAAATTCTTGACTAAATTGATATGCTCAAATATACTATACACATAAAAGAAGAGATAATCATGGCTTGATGTGCTCAAAAATATTACATTGCCAAGTAATAAAAAGTGCCCTTAGGTTTTGAAAACCCCATGAGGCTTAACTGGTAGGCATAACCTTAGGTCATTGTTGCTAAGACAAAAAATAATCCTAACCTGAACATCACGCAATGTGGCCTCCTCAATAGTTAATTTAGATGCCACTTCTGCAACTTGCTTGTACTTCTCTTCATATTTTTTACCCAGCATCTCTGCCTGTTGTTGCAAAAACGTCAACATAAAGCCAATAAAAATAAAATCTTGATAAATGGAAGGAATCCATCCTTTATAATTCAAATAATACCTCACGCTTGTCAGCTAAGGCCCTTTCAGTGATCTCATTTAGTCTATTATCACATCTGCTTTTATAAAGAACCTGACATACAACAGAAACAACAAAAAGGTTAGAGAAAAAGATCCAAGAATAAATGTGATATGAACTTTAAGTTTCCAGAGTTTAGGACACAGATACACACATACACAAAATAATGCAACTTTATGGTATCAAACTGAATAAAAATTTTTAGGTTCTTAATTAGAAATTTAAACTTAAAAGAGGAAAAAAAAATACCTACTCTCATAAATTTCATTAAGGACAATTCTTTTTTATGTTAAGATCAGAAACGTCTCTTTAACAAAGAAGTTATTACTCAGCAGACACAAGCTTGCATAGAGAATGGGCATAATTACAAGATATCATGCAAGTAGAAGAAACAAGAAAGTTTTTTCAAATATTTCAATGAGTATTGATTCGCCTCAGAAAAGAACAGGAATTTTCATCAACTTTTGCAGAAAAACTTTCATACTAGATTATTATAGTTTGATAAAGAGCTTTTAGAATGAAGCCTTTTGTCATAATCCTGTATAGCCATTAAATCTGACAAGTAGTGCAAGTTCTTACTTCACATCAATGCCTCTCAAATGACTTTAGATGTTCTTTTACCGTGCACCGACACTATAGCATCACGAGAAACCCAAATATTAATACAGTAGAGTGCCTTTCTAGATGCATTTTCAATAATTCAAAATTTTTAAGAATATCATTATGCATCTGTCTTAACAAAGGTTGGATGAAGATAAAAAAGGGTAAAAAGAGGCAAAAGATTAGGTGATAGAACTCACAAGCTCCTGCATTTTATTGCGGTAAAACTCAATCTTCTCCTTTGAATCTAAAATCAACTTTGCCGGTTCATCAACCTACAATAAAATTAAGGCAGTCCTTATATTATTCCGAAAGTATATGCACACTTTTAAATCATAAACATATAAATAAAACAACTAATAAAAAGCAATGACCATTATGCATCTGGTACATGGCAAAAGAAACGTTAAACTTTATTTGACTAAGGCCACAAAACAAAACAAAAATTCCAACTAAGCTTCACAGGCCAGCTATTACGTTAATTGACATTTCCCCACCCTATATTCAAAAATTTGACGAATTCAAGAGCAGAGCTACATCTGATGTTCCATAAAGGCATAAGCAAATAATGCACTGCAGTATAATGAATGCATCTCTTAGCAAACATGCAAGCATAATTTGCAGCCTGCAAGCTACACTATAAACATATTTAACTAGTTCAGATACAAAATTCGCTTCATGATTAATGATCAATATATGAATTTCAAGTTAAAGCTAAAGAGGAAGTCAAATGATAAGTTGGATGATGCGACTGGCAAATTCAATATTTCAAAACACATGCACAGTATTCTGTAACTGCCAAACAAGAAATTTTAAGATATGCCAAGAAAGTGTATGACCGAATAATTCAGCTTAGACCGCGCCAAAAGCAATCAACTAGAACCATGCTTCTCCGCCACTCTTTCCGATCCTAGAAGCACTTACTAACTCATTTTTATAATCAAATGAATGACATATTTTATGTGTGTGCCTTTTCTTGTCAAAGCCATTATCCGCCACTCTTTTCAATGCCAGAAGCACTTATTCATCTTCATAATCGAGTGAATGCCGTATTTTTATGTGTTTGCCTTTTCTTGTCAACGCCATTCAGCAGAAAAGGTGAAGTTTTCTATAAATTATAACTTCTGATGGTCAAACAAAATACATGATATTATGATCCAGAAAAAGGAGAGGATCATGCCTTTTTCTCTGAGGATGTTCCATCTGGAGGCAGTGAATTCTGCTCCTCACTCTCATTCAAAAAGGAATCCTCTGAAACAGGTGCTCTTGGCTTCTGCTGATTTGATATGGTTATGCCATCAGGCTGGATACCAGGCCCAGGTCCTGGAACTGGTGGCCTCAAACCAGTGGCAGGACCCATTGGTCGAGGACCCATTCCAGGATGCTGTCCAAAACCTAATCATGGAGACCAAGTGGAAACATCAATAAAATCTCAGGTTCAAGGAGGAAAGAGAACGAACGTATAGAGAAAAGCAGAACTCGGTTAAAACCATACCAGGACTAGGACCCCACGCTGGATTGCCATAAGTAACTTTTGGTTGGCCCGTCATGGACAACAGCGCATCATCAAACATAATGTTACTTGGAAGTGATGCTGGAAGAGGTCGACCTTCCCTATACCGCTCCATCAAATAGAGAGCAAAACAGAATTCTCTCAAAGAAAGCATGCTATCATTATCCTGATCAGATAAGTCCCATACCTGCTTTAGAACCTCTGGAAATAGAAAATGAAGATTTGTTAGGCATAAGCAATTGCCAAGGAAAACAAGGTCCTCACTCCTCATAAGGATAGTATGCAGTAACACAATACAAAGTACACCAACCAAGACTTATCATAAATTAAATTATTCACAAGGGCTAATTTGTTGTCTTCACAAGGACAATGAGCACTAACAAAAGGAGTAATTTAAGAAGTAAAACCACCAAGAGCTATTACCTACCATAGGTAAAATTATACAGTCCTAAAACCATTGTCATCCTATAACTTTCAGAAATTTGATGTTCATCTATGAATTTAATATTGAAGACATGGTTACATCACCATGAACTACTAGTAATTTAAGCCCCCTACACATATAGAAAGAGAGAGAAAGCATTAAGCCCTGATTTATGAAAAGTGGAATGCTTTTACCTCTTGGCAGTCTCCAGCTCAAGAATAGATTCCTTGCCTGCTCACCAGTAATTCTTCCATCCCTGTCTGTATCTACTTCCATAAACACTTTAGTATACTTCTGAACATCTGACAGTCTCATCTTTGGCCACTGAAGCTGAGAATTACCAGATGAAGTTCCAACTCCAACTGAAATGCTGGGGGATGCCAGCGACGAGGAACTTGAAGCTGAAACTTGTTGCCCTGATGTTGGCAGTGACTGTGCTCGCTGAAGCTGACCACCTAGAGCTAGAGGTTGCATTGCAAAAGCACTCTGCAGTGAATCAAGTGACTTAGACTTATCAACTGAAAGGCCTCCACTTAAAGCTGGAACTGAAGTTGTGGAGGCTGGTGGACCACTAGAAGAATAACTAGTTGCAGAAGGTTCTAGTTTATTGAGAGAAGAGGTCACAGAAAAAACATCACTTCCAAAAGACATGCTAGTTGCAAATCCATTTCCAGGAACTGATGCTTTAGAATCATTAGTACTTGGTTGAGACAGTGGAGAAACTTGAGTTTGTGGCTGCATGGTAGCAGTTGGTGTAGATGGAGGGCCAGTCAAAGCTGCACTAGTCTTTCCACTGAGCCAATCAGTGGAGATATTTGAACTTGGGATGCTGGGAACAGCAGTAGAACCAGGCATGGATTGAGGGGGACGGGAAGCAGTAAAAGTAGTAGGTATAGCCTGAGAATGACCCACCATATTACTTCCCTTAGAAAACTCTGGACTCATGATGCCCTGAAGGGGAAGGGAAGCAGTTCCAGGAGGGATGACCTGAGGTGGTCTTAATGTTTGTTGAGAAGGAAAGTAATTCTGGCTCATACTAAAACTGGGAACTCCTGGACCTCTGAAGCCAAGATTCTGAGATGCTGTTGGGCCAACTGCACCCATCTGTGGGGTAGATGCAGCAGCCATTGCATTTATCTGTTGCACAGGTGAGGCTGGAATATTAATTTTTGGTGCTGGAATTTTAGCTGCAGCAGGACCATATAATGCTGCCTTGACAATGTCAGGTGTCAAGTCTCTTTTACTCTGTACAACGGTTACAAGTTTGAGAGCATTATAAAACTCTGGGCGACCAAGAAAGCCAGTGCGAGTCTGATCAGCATGCATCCATATCTGTAATCATAGAGAAAAAGGAGGCATTACATTTGATTATTTCTTCTCAGAAAGTGAGAAATGTAATAAAAGAATAATCTGAAATACCACGTGTAATGGTTGCCCCTACTTTCCCCCTTTATCAACACTAGACTGCTATCACAATGTCATGAAACAACCAAAAACCTAATTCTACAAAATGCTACGGTAAAAACATTCTTAAAACTCTCCATTTACAAAAATTAACACAAACTCTGTAAGACTTTCATACACCTTTCCGCACTTCATATGCTGCATAAACATTTGAAGCTTTATTCAAGAAAAATAGATTTCTAAAGGCAACCAGAACATGACAAATGAAAACTCTGACACCGTGTTGAAAGAAAGAACAAAATAAGTACTAGCAATAAGTTGAACTTTACAGCTATCCTTCAAATTCTCAAAAGACTTGGCATTTCAAAGAAGCACAAACACTTATGCCTTAAAGTGTAGAATTCAGTTAGGTCAAAACAAATATTTCAGATTCAGACATCTGGTACCAATTAAAGTTTTGGGAAATACAGCTTTGACATAATTGATATCTAAAAAAATCAAATAGACGATAGCATCAACCTGAGCAAGGACTTGTTTGGGCAGACCGGATCCTTGAAAGAAAGCCACAGCTTCAGCTCCACTGATCCTACCATCTCCATCTAAATCTGCTCGCTTAAAGTAAAGTTCAAACTGATCCATGTTCGGACCCTGAGTTTGCGCCGCCATTGCCACACGAAATCGCTACCTACCTGATTATTGAAATTAGATCTTACCCGTAAACAAACAAAGACATTAATTAAATTCAAAATTGCAAATCTATAAGAAGATTAGACCGCAAATTGATACAAAAATAACATAGTGGCAAAGATTATTAGTCGTGGAACGAAAGGATTACGGTGGTGGAATCCGGAAGAGGGTGGTTAGATCGAGGAGAAAAGACAGGTGGGACTTTATAATTTATACATGGGATTTCGGAGATCGAGGAAATATAAGAAGTGAATAGAAATAAAAATCGCAGCAAATATGCCTACAGTCCCTCCAGTCGACAGGGACGACGGAGACCGCGAATGTTAAACGATATTGGTCTCTTCACCTTGCGTTTCCTTACCTTTTTTTTTTCCCTTTCTTTTTCCTCTCTCCGATGTACCTTGCTTGATTCTACTTGATTTGACATTGCGAGAGGCCGAAATGCTTTTTGAAAAAAATTATATTTTTTAATTTTAAAAATTATTTTTAAATATAAGCCTGTTAATATGTATTTTTTTTTAAAATAGTTTATAAAAAAAATGAATCAGTTAAATTAAAAAAAAAATTAAAATATATTCTCAAAACACTCGACGTAAATCTAAACAGTCTATTGTAAGGTAAATTCAAAAATCTTTTAATATTTAAATTCACATTTTTATTGATAATGGCTGGACAAAATTATTGCAAATTTCAAATCAATATTTTTTGGGTGATACTACAGGCATATTTAGTATTACGTTTAAAAAAATTATTTTTAGGAAATTTTTATACTTTTGCGTTTTGAAAAATATTTTTAAAATATATTTTTTTATAAGTGGTTTAAAAAAATATAATTTATAAAAAATTAATCAATTAAATTAAAAAATTAAAATATATTTTTATAGCAATTTAAGCATTTCTATAAGTATTCTTAATAAGTCAACTACAAATATATACGTAAAATAATTTTGTTCGCACTATATATGACCTTAATAGCAGCAAAGTACTTTCTTACGATTTTTAAAATAATTGCACACTAAAAACTTAAATTCGATATATCTAATTAAACTGAAAAATACTCATAACATTTTATTCATACTTTCATAAACAATTCAAATCAATATTTATCATTTTTAACAAAATTATTTAAATTTCTACTTTTTAGCTTAGTGAAATATATTAAATAATTATTTTGTAAATATATTAAGCCACTCCTTGACTCGGATGTATTTTGGCTAAATCGAGTATTTTCAAATTCAACGTCAACAAAAAGTGAATTGATTTTAGGATTAAATTACTATTTTAACGTAAAGTTTAAATTAGTAGATTTGATCCATTATGATATTACTTCCAAATTTTGAAAATTATACAACTTATTATTTTTATTATATTATATTAATATTTCATTCAGTTTTTTTTTTATAAATATATTAGATTATAGCGAAGTTTCAAAACAATTATTATTAATAATATATCAAAAAGAATATATGAAAATTTACTATTTACTTTGACATGTTGTGCTAGTACTATTAAAATTAAAAAAATTATATAATGCTCCATCAATTTTATCATATTATTATATATTTCTAATAGAATGAGATATTAATAAAATATGTCAAAACAAAAAGAAATAATTGTATAATTTTTAAATTTTATAGAATAGCAAAAATAGGTTAAATATAATGAGATAAATAATTTTTTTTAATTTAACATGATGCACTCATGTTTATATAACTCATGCGAAGACAAAAAACATAAAAAATAAAAATAAATAATGATGAAGAATAACAAATTATTACAAAATGAAAACCGTTAATTTTAATAAAAATTTAATGGACAAGTTTAATTGAAAATTATAAAAATATTATTTTAAAAACTAATAAAGAAAACATTATAAATCCAATTGATATAAAAAAATTATTAAAAATTAATTTAAAAAAAAAATAAATATTGGGATATTTTTACAATTGTCCCTAAAGCATAATAAGTTGCTTTTGCTAACTACATGCTATTATCTGTTTACGGATGAAATATCACGACGACATGACTTGGTAAAATAAAAAAAAGTTAAAACGACATTGCGGTTTTCTAATATTGCATCCAACCGACAACACTTTGGGGATGTCGTCGTGAAATATCAAGACGACAATAATTTGTTTCCAATCGGCTTTTGGAATTAAGCCCTAGAGAGCGGAGGCTAGAGCGTGAATTCTAATATACCGCCAAAACCCTAATTAACAAACCCAAAATTTCCCGCCATAATCCAATGGAGGTACCGCTCCTACACATAAATCTCCATTTCAAGCCCTCGTATTCGCCTTCCGAGATTGTCCATCAACATCAAACTATCCAATGGTCTCTACAAATCCCGCCGGCGATCAAAACTGGAAACCTAACTCCAAAGCCAAAAATGTATACCACATTGGGGGAATCCAAGTGGAATTCCCCTACCAACCCTATGGAACGCAGCTCGCTTTCATGGGGAGGGTCATTTCTACGCTCGATCGAGCCCAGAGAGACGGTCACTGTCATGCGCTGCTCGAATCGCCCACCGGTACTGGAAAATCCCTCTCGCTTATTTGCTCCACTCTGGCATGGCAACATAATTATAAGTCCAAGCACCAGCATGCCAATCTCACTCCCTCAAAACCTAATCCCGATGCAATGACAGATCCTCTGGCTCATGGCGGTGGATTTATTCCGGAGACACAACCTTCGAGTAAGCTTGAGACTGATCATCCTTTTAACCCTAATGTTTGAGTAGTCCTACCCATTTTAGAAAACATGGAATTAAAGGGTGTATTATAATAATTTCGTAATTTTCCTCTATGTTGTGAACCACTGTCTTTTGGGCAACGAAAAAGCCACGGATTTTACTTTGAGCTTAATCCTCTATGTGCTTGTCTGTAACTCTAATAGCTCAGCAACGCCATCTTTCTTTTTTAATTTTTCCCTAGGTATTCCACCTTCTGGAAATACGGAGCCACGTCAACCCGCAGCAGGTAACAAAAGTACAAAGAAAAAGGTTACACCCACCATATTATACTCATCGTAAGTTTTACAACTTAAATTAGCATTAAGGATTAGTTTTCATATTGGTACTGAATAATTTAATGTTAGCCTGATTTCAATTGCTGTTACTGTTCCACATGATCGGTTAACAAGAATCCTTTATTTATTTTGAAAACCTCTTAATATCATATAAGAAACAGGCTTTAATTAAGTTATAATCTTTTGAGTTGGATGTCTTGCATTACCTTGCAAGCAGTGAAGCATTTTGCGCACTTCTTCTCATGAATTGAAGCCTGCTGTTTTCTTTTGTTTGTCAAAGGAGGACTCATTCGCAAATTTCACAAGTGATCCGTGAATATAGGAAAACTGCATATCGGGTGCCGATGGCTGTTTTGGTAGGTTTATTTCTTGTCTTAATTTGCAGTAGTTATCTGAGTGTTACTATGAGGTTTTATTCCACTGCGCTAAATTTGCGGTTTCTCTGGTCTTGTTATACAAGTTCCTTTTTTTGAATTGGTAATGACAGCTTCTTCTGTTCTCTTGCTCCAACAAAATTGTACATTTGTAAACCTGACTTAAAATTCTAGTTGAATGTTGTATCCTGTTTTTATGACAATATATTTTAACCGGTGAGTTATACAAGTGCAAAACCATCTATTAGGCACACAGGAAAAGGATATTCTTAATTTGTCTGAAAGGTTGTTGATGTTTTCTTAAAATATAAATATTGTATTATGTTATATTTTCTTTCTTGAATTTTAAGATTGTGTTTATGCTTTTTAGGCTTCACGAAAACATTACTGCACAAACAAGCATGTAAATGGCAAGGAGAATATTGATGAAGAATGGTACTATTTTAAAGTCAAAAGGATTTTTTTTTTTTTGCTATATGAAATATTCTTTTATTGCTCACTGAAATATACTATGGAAAATTTCAGTAAACTTCTCTTGAAAGAACCAGATGGCGGGTGCTTACAATTCAAGTGAGTTGCTTGTTTAACCATATGTCATTGCTTCATCTGTGGTACATATGACTAAGGAATTACCCCTGCAAGCAGAAATGCAAATAAAGTCAGAGCTCATTCATCCCTTCAAAAGGGAGGTTGCCACGAGGTCCATGACATTGAAGATCTTGTTAAAGTTGGAAAAGTTGTTCAAGGTAAAGTAATACCACATGGCTTTCAAATAGTCGATGTCCATTCAATAGCTTATAAGCATTTCTTATTTTCTTTTCTTTTTCAGGTTGTTCATATTATGCAGCTCGCTCAATGGCAGATGATGCACAGTTAATTTTCTGCCCATACAGCTATATAATTAATCCAATTGTCAGAGGAGCAATGGACGTAGACATTAAAGGAGCCATTATTATTCTTGATGAAGCCCAGTACGTCTTGCTATTTTTGTTCAATTATGAAATAAAGGAAGTCAAAAAATTGCAGACAAATTTTTACATTATTCAACTGTGCTCAAAATAAATAAATCTGCTCTGAAATACTTATTTGGCCAAACCTGTACCTTCACCATTTTCATTATATGGCCAAATTTTTCGGTTTCCTGGGGTTTTATTGCAACTTATGAGATACAATTAATGTCATAGTGCTTGTAAAATGCAAACACACAAGTTCTTCGTATCTTGGTAATATGAGACTTTCAACATCTTTTCAAGCTCTAAGAACCAATACATTTGTCATGGTATGTGCATATCATAAAGTTACTTGCCAGCAAATGTTCGTAAGTTGGTGTGAGCCATGTCTCCTGAGTGATTTATTGGGTTTGGATTTCTTTTTACATTCAAGTCGTGTTGATGTTATTTTCTCTTTCTTTTCTTACTGTATGCTTTTGATCTCAGCAATATAGAAGATGTTGCTCGTGATGCTGGTAGCGTGGATGTTGATGAAGATGTTTTATATAGTAGGTTATGGACATGTTAGCTGTTTAATTTCTTCATTAAACATTATGTTGCTTATATATGTTGTACTTTATCAAAGAATTGCAGACAGAATTGGAACAACTGTGTGTGCTCAATCCTTCAATTTATCAACCATTATATGAAATGGCACAGGTAGCATTAATTGCAGCATATAATGATATAGGGTTAAAAGTTTTATTTCTCATCTATGAGTTGATAATGCGTGTTATAAATGCATAGGATCTGTTAAGTTGGATTGATAGGAGAAAAACCACATTTCAGAAGCACGAGTTTCAACACTACTTCTCTTGGTGGGTTATCTTGTTTATTTATTTTTTTTTTGCTTTTATGCTTATTTTGTAAATTTACCCTAGTTTCGTTCCAATATTCATAATCATATTCTGAAGTTCAAACTTGATCCTTACCCTCTTACTCTTAGTATAATGAGTGCAATGCGTAGAAATGTATCTTTATTTCATAGTTCAACATGATGCAGCTGTAGTTGGACACTTGCTTCAAGGTGTACTGACTTATTGCTTTGTTGCTTTGTATATAGCTGGACTGGTGATAAGGCTCTGAGGGAGCTCCAAGAAGCTAACATTTCACGGCAATGTTTCCCAATCTTGCTGGATTGTGCCTTAAAGGTTTCTTGTGACAGTTTTTTAAGATATCATTCTTGGTATTTGCTTGCTTCTCACCATTGACAATGTCTATCAATCTTACTTTGGTCAAGGCAATCAAAGCTGCAACAGATACAGAAAAAGATGTGGCTCATCTTAGTGGCATGTCTGTGATATTATTGGAAGGTACAGACTATTACACTCTGCTTATTTAATGGCCATCGAGATATACATTATAACTTACTGCCTCTGAAAGCTCCACATAGGTTTATTCTCTGCACTTACTTACTTCTTCTCAAGAAATGGCTGTCATGTGTCTGACTATCAACTTGCTTTGCAACGACGCCTTAAAAAGGATAGAAGTAAGTGAGATCAATAGTTATTCAATGATTTTTATCAATCTAAGATGGGACATTATAGAAATTTACTGTCTGCTTAAAGTAGACAGGACAAATGCTGTGTAATATGTTGGAATGATGGCATCACTGTTGGTTTATTAGAAAACAAATATGTGATGTTTATCGTTTCCTTAGTTGATAAACAACTAACGTGGAAAAATTCTATATGTTCTTGTTATTGATTCTAATATGCAGAAAGTCCTACTCACAACTGGACTCAGACTTTAAGTTTATGGTGCTTGAATCCAGCCATTGTTTTCAGAGACATTGCCGATCTTTCACTGTCAGTCATTCTAACTTCTGGGTAAGCATGAGGCATTAAAATGTCTACTGCTAGTGATTCAGCCAGTGCATTTTTTTTCTTGAGAGCAATTCTTCACGAATTAAAGATTGACATGACGGATTTTCAAGAACTGCCAACCACCTTAATACTCGTGTGCAATCATTGTGCCTTTTTTTCTTGACCTGATAAAATAGCATTGCAATCAGTGCCTAGGGTCGAGTCAGAATGTGCTTGCTAGATGATATATCAACAAAGCAAGTTTAGTTGGTGGCCATGTCATTGTAGTTCATATTAATAATGAGATACAAAGAAGGGATAAAATAAAACGTGTTTCATAATCCTTTGCATAAAAAGAAAAGGAGAATGTTGCACCTGCACATTGAACTTTCCCTGGAAAAGGACAACAGATATGACATTTGATCCCATCTGATGTTTTAAGGATAGTTCAACTGATATTTTCTTGAGCCTTTGATTCCATCACATTCACTGAACCACTATGTTCCATTTAGTAGCATATTACTTAATTATGCTTTCTGGAATTTCAGGACTCTATCACCAATGAATTCCTTCGCTTCTGAGCTTGGAGTTCAGTTTGGAACTTGTTTGGAAGCACCACATGTAATTGATATTGAATCACAGGTGAGGCTGAACATCCGTGTGTTTTTATTTGCTCTTTAATTCTAGCTTGTTCCATAATGAATATGTGTGGTTTATTAACACTTCACTAAAGGTGTGGGCTGCTGTAATATCCACTGGTCCTGATAATTATCCTCTGAATGCAAGTTACAAGACAGCAAATGAGTATGCCTTTCAGGTATCTTATGTTTTTTTGTCATTTACATTTGGCAAAAGCTACAATTCAGTCCCTCTGGTTTTCATGTTTTTCTGATTTGAGTTCCTCTAGTTTTATTTCTTTCCATTAAATTCCTTTCAATTATTTTCAGGGAATTTTTTAACAGCGCTTGAAGCTTGCTAGCTTAAAAAAGAGTATTAAACATATTAAAAAGTATTCTAACAATAAAATCAAAATCAAATAAATAAATAAAAATAATAGATTCTGCAAGTTGTATTGGCGCTTGGCGGCTGCAATGCTGGAGGTCTGCAAATCAGAATCCACTTGCCTTCAAAGATTCAGAACTTTCTAAAAAACATTCATGAAAGCCATCTTTCTTCTTTTATGCAACTCTTTAACTAGAAATACTTGTTTTATATTCTGTCTGATAACTTTTCGGTTGGCTTGCAAATTCATGGAGCTGTTGTCAAAGTCGATTGACTTGTTTTTAAGGATGTCAGAAAGAGAGAGAGAGAGAATTGGAATTGGCTGCGTGTTAGTGCACAATGTTGGCTGGGAAGCGTCACAGGCCTTACTGCTGTGTGCGGATGCTGGCGATCTGCTGGTGGTGCATGAAGAGGGGTCTACCGGCGCTTTGTGGCAATCTGCTGGGCATGGTAGCGTGTTGCGAGGCAGAGTCTGGAGGGGGCGTTCCGGAGTGAGATTGGTTCTGGTCTGATCACTGGGCTGCTGGAGCTCCTGCTGGCTAGGAAAGAAGAGAGGGAAGATGACAGCGTTTTAAGTTTTTTTTATCATTGTTATTTTATTTTGAGTTGCGTCAATATATAATGCCATTTAAAAAAAGTAGTCTGTTATTATAATAGTTTAATGTTAGAGAAAATAAAACTTTGGGATTTAATTGAAAGAAATAAAATTGAAGGAACTCAATCAGAAAATACAAAAACAAGAGGTGCTTAATTATAGATTTTGCATTTTACTATCCAAATTATTCTTCTATGTGTGAATAGCATATTATTTTATCTTATTCTGAAGGATGCACTTGGCATGACTTTGGAGGAAATTTGCACGATTGTTCCAGCTGGTTCCCTTGTGTTCTTCCCAAGTTATAAACTGATGGAAAAACTGTGTACTCGTTGGCGTGAAACTGGTCAATGGTCCCGCATAAATGCTATAAAGTCCTTGTTTGTTGGTAAGATTTGTATCTATTGGTTATCATGTAATTGTTCATACACTCAACAACTGTTCCTTTATAAATTGCCTCCATAGGTAACGTCTGTAAATTTAGGGCAACCTTCATTTATGTTGGGTAAACCTGATATATTTGCCATCTATGACTTTGACCTTCTTGTTCTTGGATGTCTCTTAGGAATTATTTTAGTTGGATTGAAAATGCTTGTTTGTGTTGTTTACAATAGAGCCAAGAGGAGGAAGCCAGGAGGAGGATTTTGACTCTGTTTTGAAGGGTTATTATGACTCAATTTGTCAACAAAAAACAGATGCTGTTGGGAGAAAGAGAAAAGTCAAAAAGTTGGGCATTAATCACTTTAAGGCTACAGATTCCACAGAAAATTTTAAAGAAGGAGCTGCTTTTCTTGCAGTTTGTCGGGGCAAGGTACACATTTTATTTTAAAAGCAGAAGTTATCAAATGATTGTGATATTGTTATGACCCAACAATGCTGAATCCACTTTGTGTCGCATTATGAATTGGCTGTCAGGAAGTTCTCATTATAGTATTGGATTAAGCTGTCCTTTGATCTTTTAGGGATTACATAATAAAATATTTCGCATTTTAAAGGTATCATCATATGCATGAGAAGCATGTCATCTTTCTTATTTGACTAAGTTCACTTCCTTTTATAAGCAGGAATGGATAATCATAATAAATGTCATTCTGATTAATATGCTACTTTTATTATTGACTGATACTGAAATTTAAAAATCTCACATATATGCTTGACTCTGGGAGAATTTTTTTTTTTAATAAAGTTATTGTGCAATATTTTCAGAAGGGAGGTTGGTGTGGATGTGGGGCCTGTTGATGAATGTTTTCTGTTGTATGCTTTTAGTTGATTTTTTTTTCCTGATTGTCAAAGATTAGTATATGCTGCTGTGCATGCACGGTAGAAGCATGAGTCGAGAGTTTTGCATGTGCTAGACATTATTTATGTGTTAAAGGATGAATGAGAGAAGTTTTGCTCAAGTATCAGGGTAAGGGCTTACTTATGGGAGTCTAGTGTTAGCTGAGGTATGCTGCATCTGTTTATTCATTTTGATAAAAATTGACAAGAATAAGTAATCCTCCTGAAAAACCAAACATGCAACTATAACTTACAAAAAACACAAGACAAAAAGTAGCTCTCTCTAATAAAGTCGAATGACCAACTTATGACATTGTAACAATAGAATCCGGTTTCTGAAATGTGTGCAATCCTCTTTAATCCTGATGCTTTATGAAAACTGCATAAGAAATACAAGAACCAATGCAATTTGCCAACTTTACATCAGACTTTTCCACTTTTAAGCTGAGAGAATTGACTACAGAGTCTGGTTAAGGACATTATAATTGATGTAAATTTGCTAGTGGGTGAACAATCTACCATTGAGATTTATCAGAGAATCAATGGACAGATGTGCTTATGCCAATGGAAAATGGATGCTTTTTTCTTTTTATTTTTCTAACACTAATGGATGTATTCTTTTCAAATCACGGGTGTCTTTTCCTTCCGCTTTATCACTGCTACTTCAAACATAATAGTATTTGATCGCTGTGCTTTCCCTTTTTGTGTTCAATTGCTGAATTATTTCTTACAGGTGTCTGAAGGAATGGATTTTTCTGATGATAATGCTCGAGTTGTTGTATCCTTCTTTATGAATTGTATTTTCCACTTTGAAGTTTTCTTAAATCTGTGATGGTATATTGGTGCCACTTTTTTCCTTATAAAGTCTCATCTAGAGATATGAAGAGCAGTTATCCATTGTAGATATTCACAGTATCTGTACTGCTACTGATCCGATGTACAGTTTGGGTAAAATGCCATTTTGGATAATGCTCTATTAATTCAGTATTAATCATAAATGTTTTTCCCCCAGACACCCTTAAATGTGAATCCTTGACGATGCCAGATTGTAGTTGGTATTCCATTCCCAAACATGTAAGAATTCTTACAAGTTCTAAAGCTTTTTCTTCTCAAAAGAGAGAGAGAGAGATTCCAAAGTATGATTCCGAATTCTGATTGATTGGGAATTTTTTTTAGATATGATATTCAAGTTGCTTTAAAGAAGAACTATAATGATGCATACAAAACATCCAAGAACCTTCTAAATGGGAATGAATGGTACTGTCACCAGGCCTTCCGAGCTTTGAATCAAGCTATAGGTATGTCCTCTCTAGGTTTATTTTTAGTGCCGACCATAAGTGCTTGTGCATGCAGGCAATTGCACTACCCACCTTATTTAAAATTTGCTTTTGCCTTTTATCCCTACCTACTTATTATCTTTACATATACTGTCAAAATAATTTATAACATTACACATTTATAATTTTGTGGTGCTATTATATGGTGAGATTACTAGTTCCGTTGTTATATCTGAACATAATAGTAGCCTTTTCTGAATTCATGTAGGACGCTGTATACGGCATAGGTTCGACTATGGAGCCATCATCCTATTAGGTAATTATTTTAGTTGATTTATAATTGCTTGTGAATGCACACCCTTTACTGATTATAGTAACTGAGAAGTGCCCTTTTATGTACTGAATGATGATCAACTGCTCTAGGTTTTTTTGAAAATTGTGTTTTTAATTACTTCAATATCATTATGCTAGCAAATTTGGTTTTGAGAATTTTAACTTTTATGCTTTGTTTGTATCAGAAAAAATAATTAAAGAATTCTTCTTTGTGAATGGGTATTTTTATGTAAATCAATTAAAGTTAGCGAATTGTTACCCTTTACAAAAAAATCAAAGTAGGCTTGATTTTCAGCTTTTTGTGAGCAGTTCCAGAAACTCATAGCTTTTTGAAAAAAATCAATTAATGTTTTATGTATTTACTCATTGACTCCTTTATGTTAATTTTTGTAAGCAGATGAACGTTATAAGAAAGAGCAGAACAAGATACACATTTCAAAGTGGCTTAGGAAATCTATTCACCAGTACGATGACTATAACATGTCCATAGAGGGATTAAAATCATTTTTCAGAGATGTCAAGGTCCTTTATACATCCTATTGTTTTAATTTTACTTAGCAATTTCTTTTGTTTCCTGTGGTGGAAGACAAGATAGCAGATGAATGATAGTAATTATATGGTTTCTGTGCTTGAAATTTCTTGCAGGAAAACATAACCAAGAAGATGGTGGATCTCTTCCCAACGTCTGACAATAATGAAGGACAAAACATCTCTTTGGAAGATCAAGCAAAAGGGTGTGCAAGAAGCAAAAATCAGAAATTGTGCAAGATTGTTCCTTGTGGAGAGAGATTAGTCTCCTCAAGAAAGTACAAAGCCACTTCTCCTGAAATTGGGTCGCAAGATGATGTTGAAAAACAGGCATCTATGCAAATGAATGAGGACAGTAGTAGAGAAATTATAGATCTGGAATGTGACTTTCTGAAAGATTCAAGGTATTTCGCATTTTTTAGCATCTTTTTATGCAATTGGACTTGCTGCCAGCAATTCATATATATACTACAACTAATACTAACTTCAGAAACGTTCAGCTAGCATATTACTTTTATGAGTATCCCAAAAGAGACAATAAAATGAACGCAATTGTTATGATAATTGATACAGCCAAAAAGGAAAATTAGGAGCATCTTCAGCAGAACAAAGAATTCTTTGGGTGTTAACCAGTCCCGGACTTTCATCATGCATGACATGCTCATAAACTGATATCTCCTAGATAATTGGTTTATGTTAAAAGTACATGTTCTTTTTTTTCTTTTTTTGGTAGATTAAAAGTATATGTTTTTTGATTAAATGGAAATGCTACAACTTCTGCAAGATAAAAAGTTGGTATACTTTTGCAGGTGGTCTGAAGCATCTGGCCAGGAAGATCCAGAAATTACCCTTGTCAAGGAAACCCCTGGTATGGCCTGCAATGGAAGCACAGCTAGTTCAAGTTCATTATCTAAGGATGGGAATTCTAGATCGACTATGATTGATGCCTCTGCAGAATTTACAGATCAAATGTCATCCTATTCAGTCTCTCTAACAAATACTGACAAAGTGCCCCAGTGCTCTGTGATGGTAACCCCCAAAAAAGAGTTTGATGCTAACACCTACAGCTCAATACCAGAAGCAGAATCAACTCTTAATTTGAGTGTTAATTCTCACCAAAAAAGGAGGAAGTCCTTGGGCTTGCCAGTAATTAACCTTGTTGAAGATCAACCTGATTCTCCAAATGCTGCAACTCCTGGCTGTGATAGTTTCATAATAACCACAATGGCAGACAAAGATGCCATTCTTGGAATTGAATTTGATTTTGCAGCTGAAGCCCATTCAACTATGTCTAAGACACCCCAGTTCCTCCCAGTAGATAATTCTGCTCCATCATGTATCTCTTCTGATACTGTGATGGACCAGAACTTACATATTTCTTGTTTAGTCTGCAAAAGCCCGTTGGGACTTCCTGAAAATCAGTTAATTGTTAGGTGCTCATTAACTTCGTCATCAAAAGTTCACCTATTGTCTCTTGTGAAAGAAAGATCAGAGCATTGCACTGATGATACATCAACATGCATTCCTGTTTTCATGGCTGATACCTCATCAGTAGATCCGCGTCTTTACAACAATACTTTTCAAGATAATCCAGGACAAGGGGTTTGGTGCAAAGAAGATGGGTGTGTTTTCAATTCTATATTTTGTCCTTTTTGCAGCACTTCTAACTGTCTTGGAGTGCAAATTATGGCAACTGATGCATCAAATGTTCAATTACTTAACAAGGTTTGTTTCATGGATCTTTTGTCCCCCTTTGCTAACTTTTTGTGCTTTCTGTTCTTCTGACCATTGCTTGAATGCAGATATTGATTTATTTTGACCGAGTCGAAATTCAGAATGCTGAAGTATCAATAGATAAGGCACCAAAGCGAAAGGTAATTTTGTAATATGTTGTTTGCTAGTTTTATAGTTCTAGTCTTTCTCTCATTTGTGTTACATAGAACCCGCTATTAATGTGGGTAGTACGAGAACATGTTGAGAAAATTGAAAATCTTGGCCTTTGCATCGCTGAATGTGGAATGAGTAGTTGTATAAATGGAGAAGTGATTGGATAACAGTGAATTTTCCCGTGAAGTGCTGAGGGAATGATGGATTTGCAGCTTGTTCTCGAAGGAGAATTTGAAATATATTGCTATCAAAGGAGAGGTTTTCCACATATGCGGTGTGGCTATCCATGTTCAATGATAGACTTGACGATTAACTTTATGTTTATAAAGAAAAAAGAATGAAGAGAAATCGATTATTTCATTGATAGTAGAAAGCCCTATATATACAACTCTATGAATATAAAATAGAAAACAAATATATAAAAATAAATCTCTACATATCCCTAATTACATAAATCAAATTAAATAAGAATATTATTCAAATATCTTCCAATATTTCACAACAATGTTCTTATCCCTAACTGGTGGATTAGACAGGCCCGGTTACACTCAAAAAATATGACTAAATTGAACATGAAGTGATATGTGAATTGCAGGATTTGATCGTTCACAGCCCAAATATGGATAAGACTGCTGCTTTCAACGCTATTGATAGATTCTCATACTCCCCACAGCAGAATACCGGTGGCTGGAGGAACACAAGGCCAAAGGTTTGAAATTTATACATACATTGAGCTTTTCATCACATAGGGATCCTACTATGGGAAAATCTTACATTACATTTTCTTGTCATACAGTTGAGCCTGCTAAAAAGAAGCCAGCTTTTGAATAGACAAAGTCAATCTTGATGCAGAAAAACACCTTGTAAATTTTTGCATATGGCCAGCTCAGACAAATAATGATGTTGCTTGTTGGAAATCATAATTATTACAAATCTCGGATCAGGTCTGCCTTCTCTCTGGAGTACATTTGACGGTGAAAATAGATCATTGTAAATTATTTGCAGGATCACTATCTTCTTCAATTACTGGACTCCATATTCACTGACATTTTGATTATGTAGATCTTAAGTTGAGACTGACTGCATATGGATGCCTTGAGGTCTCAACATTCGGAGTCAAATGAGGAAGCTGGCCTCTCTAGTCCCACCAATCCATAGGGCAATTTTGGTTTGTCAGATGTAGAATAAACGATCTTCAACTAGATTTTTTGCTTGTAGGTAGACTTATTTTGAGTGGTGATTGAAGTAGAAGTTGTGGTTTCTAGTCTTTGCTTTTGACAATGGAAAGGAATATTGCTACTCTTGCAAGTCCTGTGCACATGGCATTTGCAATGAGGTTTGCGATGTGGTTGTCTGCATAATATGAAGCTGCAAAGAAGTTCACAGATATACTTTGATGTTCACAGATCTCATGTACTCAGAACTGTATAATTTTGTAATAGATATAATGCACTGTAAAGCTGCAAAGGGTTCTTTTTTTTAAAAAATTTTATTTAGATGAAAGAAAAGAAAAAACTGGATGAAGGTTTTAGTAGTCAGTTTGATAGGAGGGAAGAATGATTTAAAACAGGAAAGCTATGCTCTGTTGGTCATTTCCATTATCTGTCACCTGCTCGTAAAGTTGCAGGGCATGTGATTCCTATCTATTACAATTAAACGGAGACTGTGTCAGCATAAAAGTATAATAACAAACGACGCTCCATAATAATTTTGATACTTGTATTTTTTGCCTCGTCATTCATAAAATGTAAGATTTGTTTAAACTTAATTAGAATTACAATTTTTTTTTAGAATTATAGAATTTATTTGTTATTCCTCAGTATACTTCTAATTAGTAACTGATAGTTCATATTTACTATAATATGGAAGGCATTAAATATGAAAAAATAGAAAAAAGGTTAACTATATTCTCAAAAATGAAACTATCAAGAAACGGAAGTAGGTCTGTTTTTACAGGACATGGAATGAATATCTTTTTTTTTAAATATGATATTCAAAGTGTCTCGAATATTTTATCAAGAGTTTTAAGGAAATTTCTAATTAAGTTGAAAGGCTTCCGTTCAAATTTAATTGTTTATTATAACATATGCAGCCCTGTCAAGGATTTATTTGATTCAAAATATATAAATAATAAATTATATGTAGACACACCAATAATGCTCACAGTTATGGATATTGAAAGTCAAGAGCCTTAATGAAAACAAATGAAAGCACGAAGCAACCTGAATTTAACATTTACCAAAATAGATTGATCACTGTCAACGACATTCTAAGGAATTGAATTAACTGGAATTAGATTATCATAAAGATATGCGTAATCAATAGATTCAGGACCTAAGAAACCTACAAATAAAAATCTCTAAGAATATGAAAACTTTTACTATGTCATCTTTGGTCATATATATTTATGATAATAGTTTTCCCTGCCATCGTTATGAATCATCAGCTGAAGGAGCCATGGTGCTCTGTCTGCCAGTAAGGATAATAGCTCAAAGGAACTTCTGTTTTCCCAATCAGCTTGTCAATCCCTGCACAAGAATATCGAATTTTTCAGATATATACACATTACTTACCAAGACCGGATCCAATCATACTCTGCCATGAAAACATAGTAGTAATAACTTAGCATACATGGTAAAATATGATTGGATTGGCAATATGAGATCCTGGTAAAGACAAAAACAAACAAAACATATATGTGTTTGTGCCAAAGGAAAAAACAGACTGTATCTTAAATACCTCCTATTTCGGGACTCTGAAAGTACATGTTTTTGACCATGAGTGCTAAGTTTTCGTCCAAAGGAGCATCATCTGATTTGGTCTTCCTATCTTTAGCAGACTCAGTTTCTGTCTCGACTTCAGATTCTCCATTGTTTGGAGGCAAAGCTGCTTGCCTTTTTTTAGAACGAGCTCTTCTGTTCTGAAACCAATTATATACATTTGTTTCAGAAATTGGACCATGCAATGCAAGTTGAGCAGTTATCTCCCTGATTCTCTGCCTGTCAGGAGTTGCATTGCATTGCTCAAAAATACTCTCAAGAATTTGAAGCTGTGCCTGCTTTGGAGCCCATCTCTGCCTTGAAGGTATCCTATGGAATGCATATGATAAAAATTGACCACTATATGTATTTGGTACTCTCATCCCTGAATCAAAAACCAAACATTCATGGCTAATTAGAGGCAAAATCCATACTTACCATACTTATTAGATGGAATTTATTGTGAAGCAATCCAATTGTACTCTAACATATATTTGAAGTTCATCATTTATCAATTGAATGATACCATTCCATGTATGCAAATCCTAACCGATGATACTTCTTCCGTACATGGTTGACTATCATCGGATGAGGAATCCATTGAAGACCCAATACTAGCATTAGACACGGTGACACATAACAGAGTTTACCATATCTATAAGCATCATAAAGGCAATAGCTTAATCAATCAATACTCGGGAAATTAATTCAGTACACTAAATTTCGCAATGAATTAATGAATGATTCTCGAACCCTACTGATTAAATTGATGCACAAAAAGAGAGTAAATACACAAGAAACCAAATTGAGGAAGAGAGAAACCAGTGAAATCCTGTTGAGCAGAGACAGCTCTGTGCATCTGAACAAGACTTTCACAAAGGGTAGCATAAACAGAGATCTGTTTTCTAAGCATCTCCATTTGCTCGTCAGTCATCACTCTCACTCCCAACCCACCATCAAATAACTCATTCTGGTACGGTACCTCCTCCATTTTAGCTTCTTCTTCTTCGCTTTTCTTGATCAATACGCCTATTCAACTAATAAACTTCCACTTCCGAACAAAATTGCCTCTGAATTTAAATCACATACTAGTAGAAAAAATGAGAGAAAGATACCCATAAATAATTATATGTAAAAAAGGTAACTTTGGCGCACTTTAGTTACGAAGCTTCCATTTTATGCGCATTTTAGCTTTGATTGAGCGGGTTTCGCGCGGTTTCTTCTAAAAGACTGAACTTTCTCGTATGTATTTTTTTGCATAATTAACGGTTCATTCCATATTTAAAAATGCTATCACAATTATTATAATTTCTCACCATGTAATAATGTATTGAATTGCATTATTTTATTTTAGAAAAAAATTGCATTTATTTTGTTAGAACAAAAAATTACTGAATTAGTTGATAAATAAAAGAAATAAACCGATCTTAATTTTAGAATTTTCTTTGTAGAAATTTGGATAGAACTAGTGAGTTGAAGCGAAGAGACACATTGATAGAAGAAAATGTGGATTGAAAAAGAAAGACTATGGACATCTAGGGAATTTGGCGCGCCTAACAGAAGAGATAATTAGGGCTGACATGCAACATCAAAGACATACACTTGTCTTTGTTTGCAACACAACCAAACCCTTCTACGTCAGTTGACATTCTCGCCTGTTAATGCTAAGATATAATTGATAAAGCCTTACGCAATAATTTTATTTTTTATTATATTATAAGAAGTTTATTTTTTATTTAAATTTATTTTAAGAATTGTATGCATTTTAATAATATTTCACTCTATATTTTAATTTTTTATTAATAAAATTATTTAAAAAAAAATCAAAAGAATGAGAGTAAGGAAAAAAATCAAAAGAAATAAAAGAAAAATAATAAAATATTACTCATGAGTTTCTTATTAGAACATCCCCAACAACTTCTATATTAGGTGCGAGTCGAGTTGATACAGTTTTAAGCTCAAGCTTGACTCAATTAAAAAACTCGAACTCGATCAAACTTCTTTTCAATTATTCAAAACTCGACTTAAAAAATATTTGAGCTCGACTCGATAAAGTTTGAATCAGCTGAAAAATTTAATAAATTGTGTACTCGACTCGACTCGAAATTGACTCGAATCGATTAGGCTCAAATATATTAAAATAATGAGGGTATAAAAGTAATTTAATAAATAAAAAAAGATTTTCGATTAAACTCGCAAGCTTCACAAGTCAAATATTATAATACTCGACTCGACAAACTACTCGAGCTCGACTCGATTAATTCCGAGTCGAATTCGAGAATTTTACGAGTCGAACTCAAGTCACGAGTAGCTTAACTCGTTTACACCTCTTCTCTATATTTCCTTCTTTACCTATATTTAGGGAGTTTTATATCTTTCAACAGTTTCTCTATCTTTTTCCTTACTTTTTTTAAATTTACATTCTCTCTCATCAGATTAAAAAGTCATTATGAGTTCTTAAGTAATATTTTATTTCCTTACTAATTTCTCTTTTTTTAAATTTACATTCTCTCTCATTAGATTAAAAAGTCACTATGAGTTTTTAAGTAATATTTTATTATTTTTCTTATCTCCTTTGTTTTTTTTCTCTCTTTCGTTTTTTTTGGTCTTTTACTCTCTCTTTTTATTTTTTTAGATAGTTTTATTAATTAAAAATTAAAATATGGAGTTTTTTTTATAGTTTTATTAATAAAAAATTAAAATAGAAAGTGAGATAAGAAGTATTGTTTGAATATATACAAATTTCAAGACAAACTAAAATAGAAAGCAAATTTTTTATAATATAATAGAGAGTGAAATAGGAAACATTATTTAAGAATATCACCTACAACCTCTCTATTTTCTTCCTTATCTAAATTTATGGAGTTTTATATCTTCTAACAGCCTTCTTATCTTCCTTCTTACCTATCTCACTTCTTAAAATTTACATTCTTTTTTCTTAAATTTAAGAGCCACTAGAAGCTTCTAAGTAATATTTTATTATTTCTTTTTTTTTTCTTTTCTCTCTCTTTTCTTTTTTCTCTTACTCTCTCTCTCTTCATTTTTTTAGATAGTTTTATTAATAAAAAAATTAAAATAGGAAATAAGATAAGAAGTGAAATAAAGAATATTGTTTAAATGTACACAATTTTCAAGACAAATTAAAATAGGAAGTGAATTTTTTATAATATAATAGAGAGTGAAATATGAAACATTGTTTAAGAATATCACCAACAGCCTCTCTATTTTTCTCTTTATCAAAATTTAGAGAGTTTCATATCTTCTAATAGCTTTCTACCTTCCTCCTTACCAATCTCACTTCCTAAAATTTACATTCTTCTTCCTTAAATCCTTAAATTTAAGAGTTACTAAAAGCTTTTAAGTAATATTTTATTATTTCTCTTTTTTTTTTGTTCTTTTCTCTCTCTTTCCTTTTTTCTCTCTTTTCATTTTTTTCTAGATAGTTTTATTAATAAAAAAAATTAAAATAGGGAATAAGATAAGAAATATTGTTGGAGTACACACAATTTTCAAGATAAACTAGAATAGAAAATAAATTTTTTATAATATAATAAAGAATGAGATAATGAGTATTGTTAGAGATACTTTTAGAGAGTTTTATAACATCCAACAGTCTCCTTATCTTTCTCTTTATCTATTTCACTATCTAAAATTTATATCATTTCTTCTCAAATTTAAGAGCTAGAAGGAGCTCTTAAAAAATATTTTTTTATTTTTTTATCTCTTACTCTCTCTTCATTTTTTAGATAGTTTTATTAATAAAAAAATTAAAATAAAGAGCAAGATAAGAAGTATTGTTGAAGTACATACAATTTTCAAGACAAACTAAAATAGAAAAATTAATAGAAATATTTTAAAAAAAATACTACTTACCTCAACACTTTTATCCCAACTTGTAAAAATTAGAACAAATTGAAACAAAAAAAAATATTGAAATAAATATCACTTCTCAATTAATAATTACGTCCCATACTCATTTTTTGAATTATTGACAAAGTGAAAAATTTTCTAAAATAATTTATTTATTTTTATATTGTTTTCTCTTTTTACCGATTAATTAGAAAATAAGAGCGTAGAAAAAATTTAAAAAAAAAGTGTAAGATTATCTTTATATGTCCCCATATTCATGATTCGGTCTACCGCCTTCACTTTTTCTTTCTTTTCCATTTCCCTTCTTTTTCTATTTCATTTCAATTCATTTAAACCTTAAGGCTCATCCTATCTAAAACCTAAGTGGGCTTCTATAGGCAATAGAAAGGATTTTTACAAAAATATAATCTAATGCTTCAATATTTACAAAAAGATCGTCATTTAAAATTCTTTTAAAAAAAAACTCCAAGCGTTAAATTTTTTTTTCTAAAAATGGAAAAAGCGCATAAAAATATTAAAATTCAATATTTATCAAAAATTTATTTGAAATTTATTTAAAATTTATCATACAATTAATGAAAGTTAAAGTTACACAAGGTTTACTCAAAAATTACCTAAAATTTATTCAAAATTTACCTAAAATTTACTCAAAATTTGTCACAAAATTAACAAAAGTTGAAGTTAAATAAGATTTATCCAAAATTCATTAAAGTCTACTCAAGATTTACCAGAAAATTAACAAAAGTTGAAATTATATAAATTTTACTCAAAATTTACTAGATTGTTATATATGAACATCAGCTCATATAGCATTATGAACCAAAAGTTCATCACACATATGAGAGGTGGTGACAATTTTGTAAATAAAACAAATTTATACAGTTATCAAACATATTATGACAATTTTGTATATATTCATTATTTGCTATAGGTATATTCATTAATTTATTGAAAAAAGTTTATTTGTTATAAAATTGTAAATTCATTACTAATAAATTTAAAATTCATTAAAATTCATTAGTTTTTTAATAAATATTTATTTTTTTTGTAAACTATAAGTTAATTATTTGTCAACTATAACTTATAAGTTATAGGTTCATTTATTATAAATTGTAGATTCATTATCAATAAAGTAAATATTCATTACTTTATTACAAAAAATTCATTTGATATAAAATTACAGAGTCAATAGGAATAAAATAAAGATTTATTAGTTTGTTAATAAAGGTAAGTTCATTTCGTTTATTAGTAAAGGTCATTTTATTTTTTTGCGTATTTAACGGATATTACTTTTTTGTTTTAATTTGTAGATATGAATCTATTGAATTCTTTTGAGAAAAATTCATTGTATATTTAATTTAATGGATATTATATTATTTTCTTTAATTGTTTTTTAATCCATAAGATAATTCATAGCTAATGAACCTGTAGTAATCAATTCATGAACCTTTATTTTATTACTAATGAATTTTTTCCAATAAACTAATGAATATTTTCCAATAAACTAATGAATATGACTATAAATGGATTATGAATATTTACAAAATTGTCATCGTATATTTAATAGTTGTATAAATTTGTTTTATTTATAAAATTGTCATTATCTCTCACATGTGTAATGGGTCCTTAGTCCATAATGCTACATAGACCGGAGTCCAAGATATAATTTATAAGATTTATCCAAAATTTACTATAAAATTAATGAAAATTAAAATTACATAATATTTAACCAAGGTTTACTTGAAAATTAGTAAAAGTTAAAATTATTCAAGATTGATCCGAAATTTACATGAGATTTATCCAAAGTTTATCCAATATTACTAGAGATCTACTCAATGTTTACAATAAAATTAGTGAAAGCTAAAATTATCCAAGATTACCCACATCCAGTCAATTTTTTAATTAAAAATTACCAAAAATCTACTCCAAATTTAGCAAAATAAATAATCTTAATTAAGTTAATTAAATATAAATTTACATATTTTGTTTGGTAATTAAAATTTACTCAAATTTTATTTTTATAATTAAGTTAATTAAATATTAGTTTACATATTTTTTTAATAATTAAGTTAATTAAATAATAATTAAAAATAAATAAGATAAGTTGTCGTTAACTTCCGGTGAAAAAAACATTCAAATGGGAAAAATTTCTCAAACTGAAATTTAGTAGAAATGAAGGAGCCCAATGACAAATAACCAACAGTTTTGTGGACGACCAAGGAACCCAATTAATTTTTGGGCACGGGTGATCTGATTTAAGGAAAATTTACACATTCTACCACCAAAAGTGAAATTTTTTTTTTAATTATACCGACAAAAATTTTATATTTTTAATTTTATATTTTTATTAGCTTTTTATTTTTTTATATATTAAATTTTATAATGTATTTAATATATTTTTTATTTAATTAAGATAAAAAATTATTATTTTTTACATTTTAAACATAAATTAATAATTTATTAACTTGCATGACTACTATTAATCTTTATATATGCATTTATTTATTTTTAATCATTGCTTAATTAAATTAATTAGCAAAAAATGTATAAAATTGAAATTAATTAACTCAATTACCAAAGTAAATCTTGAAAAAAAATATATAAATTTTTATTTAATTAACTTAATTAAGGTTATTTATTTTGGTAGATTTTTGGTAATTTTTAGTTAAGATATTGACTTATGTAGGGTAAACTTTGAGTAAATTTTAGGTAAATTTTAGATAAATTTTGGGTAAATTTTATATAATTTCAACTTTCATTAATTTAATTGTAAATATTAGGTATATTTTTGTTATGACTTGAGTAAATCTTAAGTAAATTTTTGATAAACCTTTTTAACTTCAATTTTTATTAACTTTGTAGTAAACTTTGGGTAAATTTCAGATAAACTTTAGGTAATTTTGAGTAATTTTTGAGTAAATTTTGTGTAACTTTAATTTTCATTAATTTTCTGATAAATATTTGGTAAATATTAAGTACAATTTGAGTAAACTTTAAATAAATATTTAATAAATATTTTGTAATTTTAATTTTCATTAATTTATAGTAAACTCTAGGTAACCGTTGGATAAATTTTGAATAAATTTCGAGTAAACTTTTGGTCACCAATTGTCCTTAGGCATGCATTTATTTTAATTTTTAATTAATCTAATTACCAAAAGAAATATATAAACCTGTATTTAATTAAGATTATTTACTTTAATAAGCTTTTGGCTAAATTTTTAGTAAACTTTGGATAAGCTTTTGGTAAACATTGGTATTCCTTTATAAACATTTATTAAACATTTGGTAAACATTCCCTAAACCCCTGTTAAATCTTGAGTAAATATTGTGTAATAATTTTCATTAATTTTCTTATCAAAATTGGGTATTACTTGAGTAAACCATAAGTAAATCTTTGATAAATATTTTGTAACTTTAATTTTCATTAATTTTGTGGTAAATCTTAGATAAATATTTTGTAAATATTGAGTAAACCTTGAGTAAATCTTAGGTAAACCTTTCAACTTTCATTAATTTTGTTGTAAACCATGATTTATAATTTGAGTAAACTTTGTAAGTAACTTTTTGATAAATTTTTTTAACTTCAATTTTCATTAATTTTATAGTAAACTTTTGGTAATTCTTGGATAAATTTTGAGTAAACCTTGTGTAACTTCAATTTTTATTAATTTTCTTGTAAATATTTGGTATAATTTGAGTAAATTTTAAGTAAATCTTTAATAAACCTTTTGCAACTAAAATTTTCATTAATTTTTTGATGAATTTTGATTAATTCTTGGATAAGTCTGAGTAAATCTTGTATAGCTTCAATTTTATTAATTTTCTAGTAAATGTTGGATAAATCTTTGGTATAATTAAAATAAACCTTAAGTAAATTTTTGATAAAGTTTTTGCAACTTCAATTCCTATTAATTTTACAGTAAATCTCAAATAAAACTTAATTTTTTATATTTTTATAAATATTTTATGAGTTTGAGAAATATTTGAAAAAAATATTAGAACCTTTAATAGTTTAAAAAAAATTAATAGATAATATTTTTGTAAATGTATTAGTTTTTTTCTATTTTTTAAAAAATCCCCTGATTTAATGCACTCACATAGTCAATCGAATCACTTTTTTTTTAGACAAATAGGAGATATCTAGATAATCCCGGATTTTCTTGAAGATGAGATATTAACGCTAATGTGGATAAAGGGTCCGCAAAGGTGATAAGGAAAGAGACAGAACTTGTGACCACGTTTTGCTTAGGAGACCTCATTTTTACCAACGCTGCAGTAGCTGGGGAAGAACAACATGGACACTGGAGAAATTGAGGAACCACCAATGCCCCTTTTAACTCCTCTCAAGATGGCAAATGTTCATCTCTCTCATAGGTCAGTTTGATCTTCCTTTAACTTGCATACCTTTACTTCTGCTACTCCAACTGAACCAACATATGTATATGTAGTCTGATTTTAACTTGACTGATCTTGATATCTGCTTAAAAGTAAATAATCAAGTTCATAATCTTTTCGGTAACTGAAGAAAGTGAGCACAGCTTACAAAAGAAGACAAACTAACAAAAATATAAAATTCCGAGGGAATCATGTAACGACCTATAATTCAGAGCAAAAAAATATAGTTTTTTCTACAAAAGTTTGAATTTTGATGCTTTTTGTAGGATAGTTTTGGCACCTATGTCAAGGTTGAGATCATACAACTTCGTAGCTCAACCACATGCCATATTGTACTACTCTCAAAGAGCAACAAAGGGTGGTTTCTTGATTGGAGAAGCCTCCGGAATTTCGGACACTGCTCAAGGGTAAATCTTAGTTGCAACCCGTGCTCATACATTCTGTTTATCAGAAGCTTCATCTCATCTCATCTCATCCAAGACTAATTGCCCTTTAGCTTATATTTTCCTTACTGAAAATTTGATTTGAAGTCACCCGAATACTCCTGGAATTTGGACAAAAGAACAAGTGGAAGCTTGGAAACCGATTGTGAATGCAGTTCACGAAAAAGGAGGCATATTTTTTTGCCAACTTTGGCATGCAGGGAGGGCTTCCAAATATTGTAAGTAAGATTGCCCACAGAGAAAATGAAGACTAACAGAAGAAAGATGGGTTAACAGCATTGAGAACTTGTACAGGTTTTCAGCCAAACGGCCAGTCTCCAATATCCAGTAGCGACAAGCCAATAGCAGCTGATTATGCTATTGATGGCACCAGCAAAGCCGATTATCCTCCTCCTCGTCAGCTCAAAACAGAGGAGATCCCTCAGATTGTGGATGATTTCAGAAAAGCTGCAAGAAATGCTACGGAAGCTGGTAATGCTCAAGAAAACCATTGGATAGGAACATGTATTCTATTAGGCTGAGAATATGCTCAAGAAAGATGTTTCTTGTTATGATCTGCTTACAGGTTTCGATGGAGTAGAGATTCATGGAGCAAATGGATATCTAGTTGATCAATTCTTGAAAGATAAAGTCAATAATAGGACAGACGAATATGGAGGGAGCTTAGAGAACCGGTGTCGGTTTCCACTACAAGTAGTTGAAGCAGTAGCTGATGAAATTGGAGCTGATAGAGTTGGAATTAGACTATCACCATTTGCTGATTATAATGATTGCAGCGATTCCAACCCTGAAGCGCTTGGCATCTATATGGTTGAGTCACTGAACAAGTATGGGATTCTGTACTGTCATATGATAGAGCCAAGGATGATCACACAGTTTGATTCACACCCCACCAAACAGAGTCTGTTTCCTATGAGAAAGGCTTTCAAGGGAACTTTTATTGTTGCTGGAGGATACACCAGAGACAACGGGAATCAAGTTATTGCCAATGGAGGTGCTGATTTAGTTGCATTTGGACGCTGGTTCCTTGCTAATCCTGATCTGCCAGCGAGATTTCAGCTTAATGCTCCACTTAATAACTACGACAGGACCACCTTTTATACCTCTGATCCTGTCCATGGCTACACGGACTACCCATTTCTTGAAGCTGCTAACTAGGTTTCCAGCTTCCAGATGGTGTTGATAAATAACATTGTTTTAATTGACATTCCCCATGGTCTTTTGATATGCTCCAGCTTAAAGTTACAACTAAATATAATGGAGACCAGAATTGGGTGTGTGTGGCCGCTCTTAATTCTAGAATGTTCAAGCGTGATTTGGATAGGGGGCAATACATGGAAATGGTTTAGAGTCATGTCATGGTAGTTCTATATATAAGGGCGGATTGTTTGGAGGGGGTATCATTCATGTCATTAATCTCAACATCTAGAGTGCATATACAATATGAAATCACACAACTATTGAAATGCAACACTCTTGCTAACAGCCAAAAAAAAAATTGAAGCATGATGTTTTTATGTTTTCTACTTCCTATAGGATCACACAACTATTGAACATGAAATGCACGAACAAACAAACACTAATCCTTTCATGCTTCTTCATGCCAAAGCTACTCTTGCTTCTATTAGGTCAAACAATAAGTTGTGAAAATTATAGGCTGTCATCTAGGTAATTTGAATTGCAAGAATATGTCCACACACTACTACTAGTATGGCATCATTGTTACCCAGGTGCATAAAGAATAGAGAGCGCATTGGGAAAACTAGAATATAGAAAACTGAAGAATGCATGCATTATCAAATTAAAAAGGGATGATTGAGTTGTATGAACAAAAAGTGCTACTAAAAATATATAAATGTCATCAAAACATAATTATAAAAATAAAAAGTGTCTTGAAAGATCACATAATAGTGTCACTTGATCAACCATGGATGAAATAGTAGAGTATAATGACAAATACACCTACACAACATGTAGGTGCTAATAACATAAATAATATCAAAATTTGTCCATTTGTTATAAATTAGTACCAAAATTTTTTATTGTTATAAATTGATACCAAAATTTTCCAAAAATATTACAATTTAGTACCTTGAGTCAATTTCTGATGCCAAAATATCGAATTGGCATACCACGTTATATAAACTTCCACATCAGCAGTTTTTAACACGGAATACCATTAGAAACGGTGTCGTTTAATGTTTAAAGAGAAAACAAAATCTAAATCAGATTTGAAATTTCTTTGAATATTGAACAACATCGTTTTTGCAGGTGTTTTTCGTGACTGATGTAATAATTTATGTGACGTTGCATTGCAAATTAGACATTCTAGCGTCGGAAATTGACTTCATATACCAAATTACATTATTTATGAAAATTTTGGTATTAATTTGCACTATTAAAAGTTTTGGTAACAATTTATAGAAAAGTGACAAATGTTAGCATCATTCATGTTATTAATCTCAACATCTAGAATGCATATACAATATAAAATCACACAACTATTGAAATTCAACACTCTTTCTAATAGCCAAAACAAATGAAGCATGTATTTTTTTATATTTTTTACTTCCTATAGGATCACACAACTATTGAAATACAACACTCTTGCTAATACCCAAAATCAATTTCCATAAAAGTTTCATAAGTAAACCTTGGACAAGGAAACTAAGAAAGAAATCACTTACTTTAAGAATTAAAAGACAAAGGGAGAGAAAATATTACCCGAAAATTTTGTTTCAAAAACCAAGGAAAAAATAACTTCATCTTTTCAAAGCTAATTTGCATGATGAAAACAACTAATGTATCATCAATGGATAAGGCACATCATGCAATCATAATTTCTCACTTGATTATATGAATATCTTGGATGGAAATATGATTCAATCTAATAGTAGTCTGGAAAATTTTAGCATTTGATATAAAAAGTGTCATCACCTTTTCTAAGAAGCCACCATTTTGGGACAAGAAAGAATTGCAAGAACAACTAATCATAATAAACTAGACTAAAACATTAACAGGAACATAGAGCATGGATAATATGATAATGTGTTTCTAGATTTTATAAGCAAATCAAAATTGGTCTTAGTGACTATGGGAGAGTGCAAGTCTCTGGAATGCTTGTAAATCCTTCATTTTCAGTGCAATTTCAGTTCTCTTTGGGTTTTCTTTGCTGTGATTTTCTAGTTCTTATCATCCTTGTGTCATACATTCACATTTGTTGATTCAGAATATGTTGAATATGGTCACAGTGATTTACTCATTTTATATCATCTCCCCTTGATTCTGCAATGTGAGAAACCCATAGCATGCCAAAAGAAATTTGATAAGAAAACCAGAGATGGAAATAAAGGAATCTTAAAAAACGAAAGACAATAGAGCACAAATTTTCAACCAAATACCAATCATATAATTCCATTACATTTAACACACCGCAAAAGTTCAGCCTTAAAGTCAACCAACTATTGCCAATTTCATTTCTATAGTTAAATGATTGGATACTGACTCATTTAGTTCGCCACCACAGAACTCAACAGTTACACATATTTGTTCAACATTATATTTAGACTTTGTTCTTTGAAAAGGAAAATTGGCTGTAACAATTCCATTTTCGTCTACCAAAACAATCGAAAATGTTAAAAAAAAAAATAAAAATAAAGCAGACAGCATATAAAAAGTTCATATGTCCTTTATCTCTAAAGATCAGTGTGGTCTCTTTATTAATAGACTACACTGATATTTATATTAAATATATAAATATAATATTTAATAAATGAGATGATAGCCTTTTAGATATTCATACACCGTTTACTGAATCACTTAGTGAACCATCTGAAATTGTTGGTATTCACTGTTCTCTTTGAAACATTAATATCCATAATATTTAATCTATTGTGTATCTCAGTTCTAACATATTCGGATTGTAGCTTCAAAACCTAATCCACATTTTAGTAATAAAAAAACAGTGATGAATACTGTAGGAATTGCTTTTCAAAGGTCAATTATCCAACAAAAGAAAAAAAAAAAAAAAGATACCACGGTTGGACATGCCTACTGTGGAAAACTGACAAATTTTATATACAGGAACAAGAAAGACCACAATCATTCGAAAGAATACTATAATCTATATTCAACAAAAATCCAACTTTCAGGTTTTCAGTCCCTACTTGAGCGCCAATAGCTGGGAACATTCCACAACTAGATCACATGCAAAAATGCCATATGTTGTATAAAAATAAATCCAAGGATCAAATCAATGGAATGCAATAAACATACTGCCCACTCCAATATCCACTAAGCAACTGTTGCATTCACGTGATGCTTGAAACCGAACAGATGTACATACACAAACAACTATCCAAATGAATGCAAACACAAAGATTTAAATTTCAAACGAACGGCGAGTGGCGTACCGTTCCAATTCCATTATGCAAATATGAAACACGTACCGAACACCGACGCATAAAACAGAATAAACAGAAATTACAATGTACATACTCTGCTCGGGATTCTGTAAAACCTGACGGATTAACAAGTAACAAATTCAAATGGAAATGAGAAACACTCACTCAGAAAAAGATTTTTTAAAAAAAAAAAGGGCTGTGCAACAAATTCTTATAAAAAAATCCTTGAGCAAACACAATTCCCATGCAAAACGACCAGCAAAGTCACAAATTGCGGAAAAACTCGATTCCGTAATTATAAAGGATTATCAAGTAATAATTCCAACAAAAATGAAAAAATAAAATTCGCTGCTCAACAAATTCTTATCAGGCATTCTCGAGCATTATAATTAGATTGCAAAACGGCCATCAAGTGCACATAGAGCGGAAAAAATTCCATGTGCTGCTGCCAACTTACAAGGCAGGGTCATTAAAAATCGCAAGTAAAATGTATGTAGGCAGAGAGACAGAATCATCACATAGTTCAAAAGGTAACATTCTCTACAAAAGATAACCACTTAGCTAAATCATTAATTTTGGCGCGAAGTACACAGAAGAAATATCCCTTCTACGACTATTAATTTTTCATTTCCAGGAAAGGAGAAGGACAAAATAAGAGGGAGCTGAGACATCCTTCCCACAGACAAGTAAGAAAAAATTAACAAGCAAATATCCAACCATTAACATGAGTCGATCAAACATTGTCACAGCCTACACGACTATGCTATTCTCCTTTCTCCATGCCCATTCCCTACTCATCATCATCCTCCTGCACAAATAAGACACGTGATCAGGCTACACCATAAACATACTAAACTACTGTTCAACACCATCTCTTAACTAACCTCTCCACTGCCCTCTTCATCTTCTTCATCCTCATCATTCACCTCAGACACTGACTTCTCAGACTCCTCTTCTTCCTTGGGTGCTTCAGCCTGATATCAATACAAGAACACAATTTCCATGATTTAGCAATATTACAGCGCAATTATGTCTTGATTGAAAGGAACCGTGTTCGCAAAATCACCTGTCCTTTATTATAGGCTTTCAATTTCTTCTCATACTCGACCTTGCGCTTCTCAGCCTTAGCTACGTAAGGTGCCTTCTCCTGCATTATTTCAAGTGCAATGAATTTTTGTCCGTAGCAATTTAAATCAAATGTAACAGCCACCAAAGAAACTAAACAATTATTACAGCTTCAGACAATGACTTCCATTTATCACCTCCAGCTTTGCCGACCTAAAAAACATTGCAAACAAAATTCAACTAAATTTCAGCTTGATCCAAAGACAAATTCATATTGAGTACAAAACTATACTCACAGCAGCAACTGATTTATTTTTAGGGTGCTCCTTTTTGTATTGTTCTCTGAATTCCTCCCTGCGTACCAAATAATTGTATACGAGTTAGATTCAATTTCGGACAACTCTTCTCACAAACTAATTAAATTCAATATTCTTATCCACGCAAGAAAAAAAAAACAAAAAAAATAAAATACACAATAGATGCAATATATCATATTTGATCGAAAAACACAACAGAGGTAAAAGACAAATATTTACATGAAAACGAAGAATGCACTGGCTGGCCTCTTGGGCTTGTTCGGGTCCTTTGCAGCCTTACCGGATTTCTTAGCTGCCTTCGCAGGTTTCTTGTTCACGGAGAGCCTATCACCGTACAAATAACCACGTCACATAAGAGACAGATATATCTATACACAGAAATACATCTATAATAGTATGAGTTTCTAGTCAAATCCTTTCAGATCTAAGATCTGCGAAGCCATATTTGCAGGTTTTAAGCGCCAAAACGCGAGAGAGAGAGAAAAAAATTGAAGAAAAATCGAAGTTGAAAAGAAAAACTCACTTGTTGCTCTTGGAATCTGCCTTCGATTTACCACCTTTCATGGCGAATCCTGCATAATAGACAGTAGATCAGTAAACCAAACGATGCAAACCGATGAAAACAGCAGAAAAATCGCTCAAAACCAGCGAGAACCGACGAAACTTACCGGTTTAGCGAACTAGGGTTAGGGTTTGAAAGAGAGAATATAAATATAAGTCAAGAGAGAGAAAGGGAAGGGTGTGAATTATGCAACGGCGAAAGGGGTAGATATTAATAAGTCAGAAGGGGAAATTGAAATTCAATTGCGCACGAAATGAAATTGGGGGTTTAGGCGGGATTTGGAAATTTCATGACACGTCAGCTATCTGTGTGCTTGCAAAGCACTGGATGCGTTAGTCTTAAGCTTGATATAGGGCAAGGATGATTTTGTGTTTTCTATGTGCTTCTTCGCTCTCACACTCACACACACACGCCGTTGGACGAATGATATATTTCAATATGGTCAACTCTTAAGAGTAAAGCCTTAGGCTCATCTTCGGTTTGGTATGGGCTGTCCGTTACTCTTCATAATAAACTCAAACATGGGCCTACGGCCCAGGCTTGTCTGATCAACTTTAAGTGGCCCAGTTTCTGTTTGGATAGTTGAACAATGAGGCATTTGCTTCTTTCCTTTCCTTTCCTTTCTTCTGTCCAAGTATTATTCCTTCGTTACGCCGCTAGCTTCATGTTCCTCATTTCTCCCCTTCTCAGGTATTCCTTCTATATTTCATTTCACTATTTTATTTTTTATTTTTTGGTGTATCTTCTCTTAAGTTCTTATTCTGACATGGGATTGCGATTCTTCGCTTGCAATTAGGCTTAAACTTTTTCACCTATTAGGGTTTCTCAATAGATGATCTTTACCGTTGTTTGGCATCAGGGTTATGTAGGTTTGTTTTTATGTCCAGAAATTGCATAAAAACCAAAATGCAAATGAATTTAGTGTCTTTTCTAACTATATTGGTGCAAAGTCTGTGCATATGATGTGTTACACTTGATCTCTGATCTTCAGGTAAGTTCACTTGTTGAAAGTTAATGTTCTGATGACCTGGCTTTGCACTTTCTTTTTTTTTTTTTTTTAGTTTATACGATAAGAGAATCATAGAATGTGAAAGGGTGATGAAAGTTTTCATGTATAGGAGATTACTAATATTCTACATTCCTAGTTTATGCAAATAAGAAAATCACGGGAGCAAGGCCTGCCAATTGCAATTATCGTTGCTTTTTGTGGCCATGTTCTAAGCATTAGGCCTAAGGCTGTGTATGGCCAATGCTGCTAATTGAGTCAAAACCTAAATAACAAGTCTAGACCGCTTCTTTTGAAGTTGACCTTTATGTCAGTTGAAATAGTTGCATTGTTGAGCTTTGAATCAAAACAGATGTTGCATAGGGACAACATGAGTTTTGGTGAGGAGCCAAGAATGAGGTTCAGCTGTTATAAAGACTGCTTCATTGAGAAGAATGAAAGGTTTATGATGTTGAATCCATCAAACACTTGTACTGTATCCAGATGTTCGTGATCTGTGGTAGTATTTAAAGATTTTTTTTAACAACATTATCATTTTAGAACATAAATTTTCTATGAAAGGTTTTATTGTTTATATCTAAAAGTAGGCATCTGTATTTTGGTTGATGTTGTTTATCTTATGTTTTAATTTGCAGCTGAGGGAAAAGGTTAATAAATCAAAGAAAGCTAATGCTGCTAAGCAGGATGTATTTAAATGGACAGAACGTACGGATGATGCCTTCGTCAATTCTCTTGTTCATCAACAAAGACTGGGAAACGGAATCGATAATGTCTTCACAACAGCAGCATATGATAATATGTTAATGGTACTGCAAGAAAAGATTGGCATGGCGTTTCAGAAAGATCGCTTGAAGAATCGTTTGAAAAGCCTCAAAAATAATTTTAAGGAGTGCTTTAACCTCTTTAATGGTGTGAGTGGTTTCACATGGAGTCCTGAAACAAAAATGTTCAGTGCAAGGCCTGAAGTATGGAAAGCATTTGTAAAGGTTTTAAAACAGAAATCCAACTTTGAATTATTTATGCTCTTGTGATGGATGTTTCAGATTTGTTTTATTCTTAATGTTAGGCAAAACCTGAGGCAAAAAAGTGGATGACTACGCAAATCACCCATTATGATAAGCTGGTG
Organism: Balakata baccata; assembly: GCA_949630135.1. Classification (NCBI taxonomy): domain Eukaryota; kingdom Viridiplantae; phylum Streptophyta; class Magnoliopsida; order Malpighiales; family Euphorbiaceae; genus Balakata; species Balakata baccata. The sequence continues at coordinate 75,214 of CATIWF010215662.1, forward strand.
ATAGTAATGTGAAGCAGAAAGCAGGCCAACTGGCTGCTTCTGGAAGTTGCTGTCTCCTAGATGTTATTGACGGGCAGAATGAAATTACTCTGAATCTCGACCTGGAGGATTTAAATGAGATGAATGATGGAATAAGTCAACTAGCAACCCCTATTGAAGCAAATTCTCAGGCAGATTCGCAAGAACATTCTCAATCTGCAACTGCAACATCATCAAAAGGCAAAAAAAGGAAGGCTCTAAAAATAGATGTTTTTGAAAGAGAATTTAAAAGCATTAAGGAAGCAATTAAAGATGTTGCAGATGCAATTAGAGAGGGAAATCTCATTGCAGAGAGAGGTCGCCCTCGAGTTTACTCAGAACAGGAAGTTTTTGAAGAATTGATGAAGATAGGAGTTGAAAGGCATTTGCGATACAAGGCTTATACATTCCTTATTGCAAATGCTGGGAGAACAAGGGCATTCTTCGGTTGCCCTTATGGGGAGCGCGAGGAATTTTTGCTGCAGACGATGTATAGTGGCAAAGAATCCTGACAAATTTTGGTTGATTAGACAAGATAGAACTCTTCATGTTTTATGCTGTTGCTTGGAGAGTTTCAGCATGAAATATTCTATTCAATAGCTAATTTATTTTAGGTGTGGGTGGGAAATAGGAGAAGTTACCATGACTGACTCTTGTATATAATGGTCATTGATGAGTCCATCACCAATTTTTGGGCTGCCTTGTGCTATATAAAATAAAGTGTATTCTGATTTCTTATATAACAGTTGTGGCTTGTTTTTGTCACTTTCTCTAGCTGACCGACTCTTATTGGCAGTGGCACCAATGAATTAAAAATTGCCGTAGTCTTTAGATACATAGATGCGTATTGTTGTGGGGAGAGGCAGCAACTTTTCGTCTTTGCTAGTCACCAAGTGAGTTGGGATATCTATTTGCAAAAACCTCACGTTTCATTGCTATGTAAGGCGAGGAGGTTGGATGGTGATATCGTGGCATGTGGTACACCATGTGTTATACAAAACGTCTCTCAGTCATTCTAACTTGTATGCGTTTCTTTCGTTTGAATGTGTTATGAAAAGATGCAAAACACGAACTGTTACTACAAAAAGATTTACTTGACTGAGAATATGTCACCACGCATGGAGCCAAGGGATTGAAGGTAGGCAAGTTATATTTGTTATAAGAAATGTCGCAAACATCGCAGGTGTAAATAGTTTTCTTGATTGATGTTATGATACAAGGACTATAGTTGAATATTTTGATCTGCCAACCTGCATTGACAGAAGCATCATCCAAGCATGAATATTCATATCAAGAATGGATGATCCATCCCTTATTTAAGCTCTGGTAATCGCTTGGTCTCTCTCAATACAATTTAGCATTTGAGATGCCATAACTCACAGTCTGATCCTTCCAGATATGGTTTTCAAGATATGTTTCATAGAAGTTTACTTCTCCATTTGCTGTTACTGTCAACACAGTAGTACTTCTTGTGCCATAACATCCCTGTGCATGCACCACACAAATGCCAATTGAGTAAAATGCGGTGACTGCCATGGAAGCAAATAAATTACATGTCTACCGTATTTACCAGTGGGGTGTCTACTTCAACAAATATGGAGCTTAGATTGTGTTCCCAGTCAAAAGAGCAAATGCCTGGCAAACTGCTTTTCCCAGCTTTAACTGTGTCTCTCATTAGTTTTTCTACCATCTCTTTCACTGGTATATCTTCTTCACCATATTTATTAAGCAGCTCCTTAAGTTTCACTTTCAATCGTTGTGCCTAAACAAATAAGATGAATTAAATATAGAGAATGTCTCCTAAGATATAGTTCCATGACCAAATAGCTTTAGAATAAGCTTTTTGGTCTATTTGGAACTCAACTCAAAAACACTGAGGTCAAAATATTTCTTTTCATTTTCAAGAACTGAAAATTGAGTCCCAGTCAATGAGAAGGAAAAAAATAAGTAATATAAAGCTAACCTTGGGCCAGGGGGAATTGAGCCTTGCATTTGAAAGAACATGGAGGCCAGGGGAAACCTCTTCAACGAGAACGGGTTCTCCTTTGGGCCTGTTGGAGATATATACCATAGTTTTGGATGAAATATCAGCCAATATCAGATTAAACCCATTGTACTGATGGGCCTCTTTCACAAGTGTTTCGGCAAATTCTTTTGGACTCTTTGTGCTCTGAAATGATGCAGAGAAGAAGATTAACAAACTGAAGGAAAATTTGCTAACAGTACCTTTTGAATAAAGGCATATTAAAAAAATACCAAAAGACCAACTATATTATTATTATAAAGAAAAATACGAATAGGATCTAAAGTTCTAAACATATACAATTGTAAAACCTTAAAACCAGATAGAAATATGTCAACTAAGAATTACGGATACAGACACGAGAACACGATACGACGGGATACGAAGACACAGTAACTTTTAAAAAATTAGGATATGGACACAGTAAGAATACGACATAATAAAATATAATAAATAAAATTAAGCTAATTAAGTATGTAATTTTATATAAAAATAATAATGATAATAATTTAATTTATAAAATTATTATTGAAATATTAAGCTAATTTTTTAATATAGATATTAATGTATCTACTATGGCATGAGAAGTAAAATATCCATAAATTAAAAGGTAAGTTTGTAATATGTCAATTATAACATGAGTGGTAAAACTACAATAGATTAAAGGATATATATATCGAAATAATAAACCTAAAAAATGACTATAAATACTCATAATTCATATTCCACCTCCAAAATCTAAAAGTTAAAAGTCATTCAACACACACAGATGGTCGCCGCAGCCTCTCCGAGCTCGCCGCTAGTTCTCCTCCTTGTCATAGTGAAGTCTTCATGCCGGAAAAAAGCAATAAAAAATAGATATTGACCGAAGCTGCGTCCAACCATCCAGGGTGTCCGACACTCTGACACTTTCTTTCTCTGCCGTGTCCGTGCAACCCAGTATGCCAATACAACTTCTCCTGTAGCCCACTGAATGCAGAGAATACATATCCACAGAATACAAAGTAAACAATAGGACTTGCCTCCAAGAAGAGAACAGGAAGTTCTCCTCTGCTTTTGGCCTGAGGAAGGGTATGGAGCTCCAAGACATTGGTAAGGAAAGCTACTCTGCCTGCCCTTGAACAGGCCAACCATGTTCCTCCTGCTACAACATCTTTCCCTCCCAATATTTCACCATCATCCCACCATGCCGCTGCTTCTGTAGGCCTACACACAAGCAAAAACAAACAACAACTTGTAATATTTCAGATATCTTTTGAGAGAGAGAAAAAAAGGGGGAAATTTAAAACTTGCCTATTGTGATATTCATCTCTGTTTTGCAAGAGAAGCAAAGGGTAGAGAGGGTGAGCTTGCCAAATAAACACAGCTATGCACATTTTTCTTTTTTTGTTAACACAAATCACAAGTATATGTTTAGGCTTATCTTAGCTTATAAAAACTAAAAATTGTAGAATTGACCTTATAAAGAGTAAGAATGGTGGAAGAAAATACAAGTTTACAAAGTAAAGGATAGACACCTGCCGCTTTTGCAGGCCTTTTTTTGCTTTAATTCTATTACTGCGACCTGCTAAACATAAACACCTAAGCTCTATCAATCTGTGGTTTTCAAACAAATCGGTGGGCTAAAAAATGGATTTTCTCAAAATGCACATTTTTGTAGATTTAATCCTTTTTGGTATTATTATTATTGAAAATTTTGTTTTTCTTCGTGATTGAGATAATCGTACGATTCAGTAAAAAATAGAAAAAAACGAATGCGAATTTATATAAAAAATTTGGGACATTTTGATAATTATTTAACAAAATTAAGGAGATTTGTTTGGTGCAAAGTTATGTATTAACTTATTGGTTTGTTAGTCTAAAACAGGAGGTGGCGCCGCTTGTTAGAACTTAGACCTGACCCTTATCCTCTTCCTCAAGTGACTATAATCATTAATTTTAGTAGTTGTTGAGGAAAAACTCTAACTCAATGCATTTTCAAATTCTCACCAGATACTATCTCTTAATTGAATATCATTATACCCTTTCATCACTTGTAATTATACCTATTCATGAATTTGGGTACCAGCCTTTCGTTTATAATTTTTTTTTTTTTAATTTGTGAGCTCCAAGTGCTATAAATTTAATCTGGATAGATTGCGTTAGTGCCTCTAAATTGTGATATTCTTAACAATTTGGCTCTCAAAGTTTAATTTGTAAGGCTAAAGTAGCTAAATTTATCATAAATATAACTTAAAAGTCTTCAATGACATGATATTTTTTATCCACATCATATTGTTTTTTAATTTTTTTCACTTTTTTCCATTTGTAAAAAAATTAAAGAAGATAATTAGATTCAAACTCGCAGAGTTCTGGTATGAGACATTTTTCTATATAATATTTTGCCTTATCCCAAAATCATAAGTTTTTTATGACGAAGATAGGATAAAGATAATATATATGTACTCTGCTCTGCTATATATATATATATATATATAATAAAAAATATAATACTTATTTAAAAATAAAAAATAATTTCAAAAAAATTATGTAATTAACTAAAATAAAAATAAATTTAATATTGAAATAAAGGAAAATTTTTTAAGAAAATCGAAGATTAGGTTGGCATCGGAGATCTCATCCTTATATGGTAGAGGAATAAAAATTAAAAAAATTTTAGCAAGATTTAAGACAAGGTTACCAACAACTTGTTAAAAGAAATTTAAAATTATATTTATGATAAGTTTGAGTATTTTAGTATTATGTTAAATTGTTTCAAATATTAAAATTTAGGAGTTATTGATGCAATTTATTCAATTTATTCGTGAATGTAAATATTCAATTATTTGGACTTATCATTGGAATTTCATTGCAATTTTATTAAAGAATTTTTACAAAAATATCAAAAAGCGTATACATATTTATAAAAATATATGCAGTTAAAATTTTTTTCAAAAATGTTAAAACTGCTGAAATTATTTTTAAAATATAAAAAAAACACCTAAAAATATTATAAAAATATCAAAATTTAATGTTTACTCAAAATTGATTCGAAAATTAATTAAAATTTAAGTTACTAAATATTTATCTAATATTTACTCCAAATTTATCATAAATTTATCTAATGTTTATCCGAAATTTACTCAATGTTTACTCGAAAATTAATATAAGTTGAAATTACCCAAAATTTACTAAAAAATCAATAAAAATTGACCTAAAGTTTACCTGAAATTTACTCAAAATTTATCTGAGATTTACTAAAAAAATAATAAAAATTGAAGTTAATATATATTTACTTAAATTTTACTCAATATTTACCAAAGTTTTATCTAATATTTATACAAAATTTACTACAAAATTAGTGAAAATTAAAATTATCTAAAGTTTATCCAAAATTTACTAGAAATTTACTCCATATCTATCCAAGATTTATCTAAAATTTAATAAAAGTTGAAGTTACTTAATATTTAACCAATATTTAATCAAGATTTATCTAAAATTTACAAAAAATTTACTCTATATCTAATTAATCTTTCAACTTAAACTCACTAAAATAACCCTAATTAAGTTAATTAAATAATAATTAAAAATAAATAAATATATGAATAAAAACAAATAGTGGTCATATAAATTAATGAAATACTTAATTTATATTTAAAAAATAGAACCAAAATTTATCAAAATAAATACTCTTAATTAAATTAATTAAATAATAATTAAAAATAAATAAAAATATACATAACAATAAACAGTAGTTATCAAAGTTAATAAAATTTTTAATATATGTTTAAAAGATGTAAACAAACAATTTTTTCTCAATTTTTACTAAAAACACAATAATTATCATATTTAAAAAGAAAAAATAAAAAAAATACCGATGGAATTGAAAAAAAAAATATATTTAAAAATCTGTATTGGGTGAAATTACTACTTTATTAAACATAAAATAGCCTAGGAAGTGATTGGACTATACGTTGCTCCATTGGGACCCTGCCATACCCTAACTAAAGCATTAAAAAAAGAAAGAAAAATAAATTCACGTGAGCGTTTCTTCTCTCCGCATTAGAAGGCGATCCGTACGAGTCACACGTGCCACACGCATACTACTTAATAAAAATAAAAAAAATGATTAACGCCTGTTTGGGAGGAAGAGAGAGAGTAAAAAAAAGGGGAGACAGAGAGAGGGAGAGGACATAACAACGAGAAGAAGAAAAATGGGTGAAATAGCAGCAACAATGACGAAGAAGAGGAAGAAAAAGGGACGTCCTTCTCTTTTAGACCTTCAAAAACGCTCTCTTAAACAGCAGCAGCAACAAAACCCTATTTTCAAAAACCCTAATTCCCCCAATGCATTCCCACCAACCCCTCATCGCCGATCCACTCGTCGGAACCCTAATCCCGATACTCCGGAGTGGATTAACGACGATGAAGATGATGACGACGACGAGCGCAAAGAGAAGAAGCATAAGCTTTTGATGGGATTGAATTCCCAACAAAACAACAACACTCATTGTTTCCCGAATTCTTTGGGCTTTAATTCCTCTTCATACGCTGATAATCCCGAGGTGGGTCTCAAGAGGAGCAAGATCAGTGCCCCCCGTTTCGGATCTGATGAAATGGTGATTATTAATAGATCATTAACTGAGAGCATTTTGCAAAATTTGTCTTTTTTGAAATCAATTGCATTTTTTTTTCCTAAAAGCCGATTGTTTTTGGATTTATTGGCTTCGCTTTTTGGGATTTTTTTTTTTTTTTTGCCCTTTGGTGGGGGATAGGTTTTTTATTAGTAGGATTGAATACTTTTTGGATTTCGCGCGTTCTTTCAAGTGTGACTGTGGACTGGACTTGGTGTTGGATCGAAGTGGAGTGGATGTATATGACTCGGTCAAGTTTTTTTTTTTTGGGTGTTAATTACTTAATTATATGAATTTATTTGTTTTCGGGAAATCTAGGAATTGGGTTTGAAGTTTCAGCCTTTTTCTTTATCTGATACTATATATTTTTTCCATAAATAAATAAGATATTTTATTATAGATTGTTTGTATTTAATCTGGCCTTGATGTGCCGAAAATAATAGACGCACAGACCTTCTTGTCTGAAAAAGCTTAGCTTTGTCTTTTCTTTAATAATTTTCAGTTAACAAAATTTTTTTTTTGCCTGTTGTACTTGCTCGACTTTTACTGTAACTTATTGTTTCTCCAATAAACCCAGAAGATACCAACAATTTCTTTTCTTTTCTTTGTTTTTTCGGTAATTGCGGTTATTTATGTTGCTTGACTAATTGTCTTGCAGGGTGAAAAAGCTTTGAAAGCGACAGACACTCTTCATGGTATTGATCAAACTGAAACTTCATGAAATAGATTTTTTCGGGAAATTCTTTAAAAAAGTTTATAGTTGTAATTAATTAAAACAATTCCATCTATGCATGTCTACAGAGACACCGGTGGAGCCTGGCCCCACGACATCTTTGCCAGACAAAAAGTTGTTGGTCTTCATTCTTGACAGGCTTCAAAAGTGGGTGATGTTATATTTGTTTTAGATTTTTATCTTCTTCTCTTTCAGCCGGGTCATGATTTGTTTGTTTTGATTGACTCGCTTAAGTTTAACCAACTCCTTGCAGAAAGGACACTTATGGAGTGTTTTCTGACCCCGTGGATCCTGAAGAGGTGCATTTTATAACCGGTAATTCTGCATTTATGGTGCAATAATGAATACACTTATATTAATGTAATATTGAACTGACTTTGGTACAGCTTCCTGATTATCACGACATCATTGAGCATCCAATGGACTTCTCCACCGTGAGAAAAAAGCTAGATGGAGGAGCTTACATTAACTTGGAACAATTTGAGGTTGGTGAAGTTTGACTTTTTGTTAATTTGGATTTGCGAGGTGGATTTTTTAAAGTCCAATGCTTTGAATTCACCAATGAATTTTCTTAGAAACCTAGGTATCTGACAAATGTCCAGTTTGTTTTCTCTTTTATAATGTGTTATTGTAGTTTAGCTCCTTTGATATGTATGGAAACTGTCCAATGGATGTAAACAGCTTTTGGTCTGGGTTCATGCATGACTGATTAGCAGAGAATGGAGAAGACAAAGAATGCAATACTTTGATATCGCTGCGAGATTCTTGATTTGGGGTCTAAAATACTCGTTGCAGCTCATTTGCAGAGCATATATGTCCTATTAATTTCAGTATAGCCGTAACTTTAACACTGAACCCTGTTTTTTATCATTCACAACATTTTTTCAACTGTCAGCACGATGAAATTACTTTTTTGATGAAGGCTTTTACTTGCATCCTTTTTTGTTGATGTGGATTCATGTGGAGGCAAATGCTCTCAATGTCTTAAAAATAGTATGTCTGTAGCGTACAAATTTTTGTAAGAGACCATACCTCTCTCCTCCCTGTTTTCTTTCAATGGATTTTCCTACCATGCAATTAGTTTGTTGATGAAAGCTTGGGTTATTTTTGCTTTTAGTACTACATTAGCAATTACCAGTAGACAGCAGGTGATAGAACAGAAAAAAAAAACATTGAGGTGATAGAACAGAAAAAAAAAAACATTGACAAAGTGAAGAATAATATCAATCTTGTGCAAGTGCTTTCAGTTGTGCAACAAATACTGATAAGTGTGCTTGGAGTATGATTCTTAATTAAAATTGAATGTGTGGACTATCAGGCGGATAGCAAGGAACCTGGTGAAATTCCAGTGAAGCCCACTGTGAAGTGTAAAGGCTATGTTCATTTCAGGATGGATAGGTGGCTGATGCAGATTTATAAACATGATTGAATAATGATTCTGTATTTTACTGTCAATTAAATTTTTTAAGTGCCAAAATTATCTAAGTACACGTAATAACTGTGAAGCAGTAGACTTTGTCATTAATGGGTTTCTAATCTTTAGTCGTGATATGTGCTAACTGGACTCATAACTAAGTTAATTCACCTTGCTACATTTTTCAACTCTTTCGAGAATACTGCAACTGGTACAGTGAAAGCTTGTTTACAGTATTCTGTTATGCTTTTATAGAAGAAAATATTTGACATCAATATAACTGGAAATTGAAATTGAAACTTGTAACAATTTTCTTTATGCAGAAAGATGTTTCCCTTATATGTTCAAATGCGATGCAGTATAATTCTCCGGATACTATTTACTTTCGACAGGTTTGGCTTTGGCTGGGTACCAATCTTGTTTTTCTTTCTCTATCAGTTTTGTTTGCTATATTTCTGAAACTAATGATTCTTCTTTTAGGCACAATCCATGCAAGAGCTCGCAAAGAAGGACTTTGAAAACTTGAGGCAAGATAGTGATGATGGTGGTGAACCCCAATCCAAAATTGTGAGGAGAGGAAGACCGCCAGGGAAGCTGAAAAAGTCACTTGAGATGTCTCATTTGGATCGTGTTAAACCTGAATGTTCCTCAGATGCAACTCTTGCCTCTGGAGGGGATAATAATACCAACTCATCTACTGGTTATAATCTCAGAAGAACCCATGCATACAAGTATCAGCCAGCAGATGTTCTAGTCAGAACCTCTCATGGGTCACACAGTAATGATTATTCTACCTGGGTGTCTGAATGGGAAAATGAATTTCCAGGTTTGGGATTTGAATTGTTTGATAACCCTTTTTTTTTTTAATATACTGTTGTCAAATTATTTTGATAGGCTAGCATCATCTGATCAAATTTATGATATATTTTTTGTGGCTTGTAGCTTCTGTTTTAAGGGCCGTGCTCAAGTACGGGAAGAATCCGCATGCTGTAGATGAGAATAGGCGTGAAACCTATAAACACCCTTTGGATTCCACACATGGGCCATCCAACCTGAATATCTTTGAAGGAGAACTGAAGCAACTGATTGTGGTATGCGAAAGTAAAACTAAATTGTTCCATTTCTGCTCTCTGAAATAAGAAGCTAGTACTTTCTTGATTTGTTTATCTTGATGACGATACATATTTGTAACCAATATTGTTTTTCCCATTTAGTTTAGGAAGGACATTCTCCAGAATGTGGCTTCTACACTAACTTCATCTTCTGGGTACAGATGGATTGTTGTGGGAAATTGTTAAAATTTCCATAATCACTTTGCATGTTGCTTGGTGCGGTCTTATCATTTGAGATAGTTAAATTGAATAACTATAAGAACCAATGTCATCCAATTCAAATGCCTTCGTTAGACAGTCACCTGGCTTTATTTCTTTTTGATGCACATCAGGTGGGCTTAAATTCGGAGCATGGTTATGCAAGAAGTCTAGCTCGTTTTGCAGCAGATCTTGGGCCTGTGGTTTGGAAAATTGCTTCCAAGAAAATTGAAAGTGTGTTGCCTAGGGGACTCGAGTACGGTCCTGGGTGGGTAGGGGAAGATAAGGTGATTGAGGGACAGCAGCAGCTTTTATTTTCTGACAGGCAGAAAGTTTCAAGAAGTTCTATGTCCAGTGACCACTTGAGTAGATTTCATTCATTGACTACTACAGGCACGAACTCTACTTGGAGAAGTAAATGTTCAGCATGGGGTGGAGAAGACATGGTGGAAAATGTTGGTGGATTAAGTTCCCAAAGCAAGTCAAATTCACTAAATAGCTGCATCACTGGGATAAACCCTATGTCTTGTGTTCCAGTACAGCAGAAGCCCATGATTCAATCCGATATAAATGGTTTCAGCAGAGGGATTGGCTATAATAACTGTTCCCATCTTATTGGGACAGCAAGGCTCGGGGTGCCAGAGCACACAACTCTCCCTTCCCAAGTGTTTAGCATGGTTTCAGCTAGCGACACAACTTTCTCCCCACAGCCAGGAGATGATTTTAGCTTGAACAAAGCCAGGTTATCAGAAACTTCGAGTGGATTATTACGCGAAGGAACATCTGCTTTGAATTCTATCCCGGAGTCACAGACATTACTTAAGTCAGGAATTGGTGGCAAAGCATCCTGGCAGGGATTAACAGCACAACAACAAGAAGAATTTTGTCAACTTCCACCGGATTTGAATATTGGATTCTTGATGCCGCATTCACCTAGTTCCAGTGTGCGTTCATCACAACAACCAGATTTAGCATTGCAACTCTGAGGATGGGGTGGTTTGTTTTTTTCTTTTTAACCAAACAAGGGCGGATGGTACAATGTTAGGTTTGAATAGTTATCCAGGGAAAGGAATAATATGATTTAAGTGGCGAGTTGAAGTTAGGGAGGCTTCCACATCAATGATTCATAACATCAGAAAACTGTAGGGGAAGATTTTTGTACAGATTAATGCATCAATTTTTTTAGGTCGAAAACCACAGCTCCATAACATCCTTGATTTGAATGCATAGCAACACATTGGAAGAATTCTTATATAATATCAGATTGTTTTTGTCCCTTCGAAATATAGGCTAATATTTTCAAGGGGACATAACTTGAGACATGGCAGACAGCCAGACACATTGTGTTGCTGTTGCGGCTGTTTTATTTTCTTTTCCTTTTTATACCTTTATATTCTCCAATTGAAACTAGTTCAAATTAATCAACAACATTCTATTAGAATCAAGAAAATTCTACAACTCATTCATTAAAAATATTTTTTTTTCTCAACTTAAATTCGGTCTATAATGATGAATTTGTAAAAAAACTTAATTTGGTTTTATGGTAGAAAGATTATGACGGGCTGCGAAATTTTATTTATATGATCTAATTTATGATGTTAATTATTATTATTAGAAATCTTTGAATTGGAGCAAGTTATGGAAGTTACAGGTGTTTAAGTTAGAATATTTTTGTGGAGATTATGTAAAAAATTACTTTCTACTAGGGATCGACTTATGTTGAGAGGGATTGCCGATGATAATATTGTACCATTTGTGGACAATATAGTGAATATGTCTTGTATTTGTTTTTGTATTGCTACTTAGCTATTGAGTGTTAGGGCGAGTTGAATTTGGATGTCCCTAGTTTTTATGTCGATTATTTCCATTGGCTATGGATATGTTGGATCCTCCTCAGCTTTCTAAAATTTGTATAATGTTTTAAACTATTTGGCTACAATAAAATTGTTGGGTTTGGCAGAGGAATTTTGTTTCAACCTCTAATATTGTTTCTTTAGTTGTTTTCTTTCTTACAGAGTGGTGGATTGCTTATAAGAAGCAGTCGATTCATAATGTCCAGGTGTGTTTCCAGAGATGTGTGAAATCTCATGCTACTAGTTTGAAATGTAATTTAGATATCACTTTGTTTCTGAAGAATAATTTGATTAGCATAGGAGTGGTGGTAAGAAATGAGCTTAGGGAGTTTGTGATTGAGTTTATAAAACCATTTTTGACAATATTCATCCTTAGACTCTATCTTTAAGAAATGTGCTTAGTTGGATAAAAGAGTTTGAATTTTTGACTGTGCTTTTGGAACTGAAAGCAAAGCAGTGGTGGATGATATTTGTAATTCAAAGTCAAATTTTTGCAAGTTTGGGGTCATTATTCAAAACTGTATCTATTTGATGTTAATTAGTAGTGTTTTATTCTTAAAATTTGTAAGAAGAAAAACGAATAAAGTAATTCATTGCTTAACTAGAATTTCTATTTTCTATATTTCGTCTTTATTTTGATATATTTCTTCTCCTTTTTTAGAGGATTATATCAATTATAATATATTGTTTTCTTTATCAACGAAGTTATTATTTTCAGACAAAAAAATCTTTGAATTAATAAATTGAAGAATGTCAAGGATGTTATATCAAGAAAATTCAACCAATCAAGCAATTAATAACTTTTTAAAGTAGACGGTGGCTAGAACGTGGAAATCTTTGCTTTCCATGAACCTTATAGATACCCATACCTAAGCCAATAATTAAATTAAGGGGCATTAATTACCATATTTCCGCAAGCTCATATACATTTCATGCATTTCTAAAGGCATGTATTTTTTTCATTTATAAAATATTATCAGTTTTTATAACAAAAATTAATGCTTTATAAAAAATATATATATATATATATATTATATTAAAAAAGTATATAAGAAAGTTCGGATTTATTTGCCCCAATATATGTCATACCGAAAATCGCTCAATTGATTTTCTATGGCATGTTTTGTCAAATTAGGCTTATTTGCTACGCCGAATTGAATAGGAATCATGAATTTTCTTATGATATCTTCCCTCCACTCAAAATCAAAACAATTACTATTGGCCATATCTATATGAAGACTATTACTTAATATGATATATAATCTTTACTTAAAGTCATGTAGGTAACCATGCACTATATTATTAAAATGTAGATTTAATTATATAAATGGTACTAAATTTTATTATTTTATTATAAACTGGTATTAAAATTTCTAATTATTGTAGATTTGTATTAAAATTTTTAAAAATATTACAATTTGGTACTCAAAGTAAATTTCCAATAACAGAATATCAAATTAACAATACCACATCATATAAACTTTCACATAAGTATTTTTATAGTAAAGAATGCAACAAAGATGCCAATAGCAATTTAAAGTATGATTTAGGAGTTTTTAAATCTTTAAATATTATTAAACAATATCTTTTTTGCAAGTATTTTTTGTAGTAAAAAAGCTAACTTGTAAGTTAATGTGATATAACATTGTAAATTTGATATTTCAGCACCGTCGGAAGAATATTGATTGCAAACATCATATTGTAACGTACCAATTTATAAACAAACATTCATATAATTAACCCTAAAATGTACATCTCTACTATGCCCACAAAGAAAATTAAGGGGAAACCAAAGAACTGATCATTTTCTTTGCATTCAAAAGAAGTAATTGGCTTTCATCAGTAATTTGACTAATTAACAATTGGCTTCAACATAGAAGAGATAATTCCCTTATGACTAAGTAAAGCAAAGACGTTTTCTATATTATAAAAAATCAATTGCTTAATTTGACCAAAATAGAGAGAGAAACAAAATGAAAATGTACTCATAAAAATAGTTCTTTTCTTTTTCAAGAGTACTCTACTAATTGATTTTTTTAATTTTTTAATATTATCCAAATTAATGTGTGTGTATATATATATATATATATAATAAACATAAAAATCTATAATATAATTATATTAATTAATTTTTTAATTTGTTAATTTAACTTGTTAGAGGAGAAAAAATAATTATCTCCCCAATTGTACGTACCTGAAAATTTTAATTAGAAAATAATATAAAGTGTACAAAAACTCACCCACCTACTTCAATTCAACTCTTCTAACTCAATTTCTATCATTTAATGAACTCCTAACAGAAAATTCAACATCACTATCATATAAACCAATTCAATAATATTTTATCATATTCTACTTGACAATGAAGTGACAAAATATGATTGAATTGATAGAACTACCTAAGAAAAAAAAAATTTAAAAAGGAGGGTCAACTAGGGTTTCCTTCAACTTTGCCATGCCATTCTGTTTCCGGTTTTGGTACCAAACCATCTTTGAGTCAGCAACTTCAACCGTTCATCTCTAACCTCACAAAACTTATTTTCCCACCCCGGTGGCTCCACCGCCGCATACCCCAACCCCGGCGTCCTATCTTTGGACATTGGGTTCAATGCTTTCATCCAATCCACCACATACGCCGACACTCTCCTCCTAAACTTCGCCTTAAACTCGGTCCACGCCTGATACTTGTAATGATTCACCACCGCCTTCTCCATCCCCAAGTGCTTTATTCTATACTCACCGTTTAACTGAAAATGGTGAATCACATTGACCAACGAGTGGTCTATTGCTTGTAATAATACTATTGACTTGTGTCGATTGTCCAGCCTCCGCCTGCAATCGTACCCTTGCATCACTCCCTCCGCCGGGTGCGACCGCTGCTGCGACGGACCAAATTCGTTGCACTTGATCCAAACTTCACCAATCATTTGCTCGTCTGATAGGAGTAAAGATTTCAGCATTTGATCAGACGGTTGTGTTGAATTTTCCCATGATGGTGAGAAGATAAACTCATCGACATCTACATAGGCCATCCAATTGCATGATAAATTTGCCATTAACGCAGCATGTGAGAAGCCGGCTTCTTGAGCCTTTGGCCATATCCATAGTAATCTTTCTACGTTATACCCATCGTCATTAAGCTGCTTAATCACTGTGATTAAATTATCATCACTATCATTATCGTATAATATGAACTTTTCCACCCCAATCTTGGAATAGTATATGACCCATTCCCTCAAGAACTTGGCCACGTTGTAAACCATTGTGGTGGCGCACAGTTGGTACTTTCGCTGTGCCTTTTCTATCTTGCGCCCTGGAGTGTAGTACGCTACAGAAGGGACTAGTCTATTTCCCTCCAAGATTTCGACCGAAACTTTTAGTTTCACTGATTCATCAGCCGAAAATTCCGGGTGGCGACACCTGAAAACCTCCTGTATTGAGCTCGTCACGGCTGTTTTGATGGTGTTATTTCTGGCTTCGTCGATGAATACACAGTTGAACTCGAAAGGAGAACGGTTGATCCCTTGCCGCTTGTTCAGACCTTTGACAAAAAGAACGACGTCGTCCTCGGTGGAGAAACACTCGTACACGAGATTATTCGACCGGAGCAACTGCTCTGGTGGCGAAGTTGGCCAAGGAACAGGGAATTCCTTATCCGATGATCTCATCAATATTGGAGAAAAAAACGGCGACCGCCGCCTTGAACTCCGAGGAAAAAAACACTTGAAAGTAGTCCGATTCGTCGAAGGCAAAATTCCAGAAAACTTAGCAGGAGAAGTAGCGTTGTTAGGATAAAGACAGGCAAAATCCTCTCCAGAAAGCAGGTGCGTGTCGGTTTCGGGAGATACAATGACAAGAACCTCCCAATCCGCCATCAAAACGGAGACAGAACTAATAATATTGGAATCTTGAACCGAAGAAACGTGACGAGTGGGGTGGTTGCGGTGACTTTCTTGGATGACATGATTTGGGAAATCGTCACCGGCATGGTGGATAGTGAGATTAGGGGAGGGCCGATAAATCAGCTGGGGAGAGTAGATTGGATTACGGGAGGAATAAAGAGAAAAAGTGGCGCATAAGAAAACAGAGATGAAAACAAAGAGAAACGTCGCAGAAGCCCCACGACGCATGGTTTCGGAAAGAGGAATGGAAGTGAAATTGCAGGCGGCTGCTCCTCCTCCTACAGATACCAAATTGAGGAGATGAGAAGACGCAGATTTTTTTATAGGATTCATGTTTTTTGTTTTCTGTATATTGAATAATAATAATAATAAAAAAATTAAAAATAATTGTGTAAGAATTTGAAGGAATAATCTGAGTTAGAGAAACGGCTGCAATTACCAACTATAAACACGAAGAGTTTCTCCATTTTCCAGAGAAGAATTAATGCGTTGACAGAAGAAGGGAAAAAAAAAATAAAATTGTAACAATAAAACGGGTAATTAACTGATTAATATGATTGGGTGAGAGGTGACCTCTGATTAATTAATTATTTGTAAACTTTTTCCTTAAATTTATGAAACCAGCCAATAAGATATTATTGTATATATTTTTACACTTGACGTCTAGTCCTATATATATATATATTATCATAGTAACTATTTAATAGAAAAATATAAATTTCGAGTATTTTTCAATTTATGCATATTATCCTGATTAGAGTATACAAATCTATAAATAAATTTTATAATTTTAATAGTGGGAAACTTAAAGTAATTTTATTTTTTAATGTGAAAATAAACTATTAGTTTAAAATATAAATATATACGTGAAGTGAATAAAGGTTTAATTATATGGAGAAGAATTTTCCAAAAATAATTATGGGCTTGGACAAGAATATTGCTAGTTCTTAATCAGTTGTAAGGGAGGATAATAAAAACAATGGGGGCTGATTAGGAAATAACTGTCGTTTAATAGCTTAAAATTAGTATACGTTATTTTGAGTTGTAACTTGCATCTAAGCAAGGCAAGCCAAATCAGACGGTTTTCAAAATAGGCAATTTTTTCTTTTTTCTTCTTCTTTTTTTTTTTTTAAGAAAAATACTGTTCATATGGTCATGGAATCTTCTTTATATGTTATTACCAAAAATATAACATTATTTTAAAAAAAATAAAACTAATTTCCATATAAAAATACATCAATTATTACCTAATTTTTTAGTTGGCAGCCTTTTGTGGCAAAATTATATTCCCAAGGACCGGGTCTATTTGATATGTGCAAAGCTAATGGAATAATGAAATAACTACTGTTGTTTTAATTTTTAAAATTTAACTGTAGGCTAGATTTGTGCGAAACTTTTCTATCTTTTCTGATTTTCTTTTTATTTTTTGAGCAATTTTTTGGCATTTTCTATTCTTCATTCTCTTTGTTCATTATTATCTATTATCTTCTTTGTTATGGTGCAATTTTGTCTTTCATATATATACAATTTCAGCGGGTGCTTCATTATCTATTCTCTATCTTTTTTTGTATTTTTCAAGTGCATTTTTGTCTCGATTTATTTTTTCGGTGCATTTTATCTTTTTTTTTTATTATTATATTTTGAGTTTCTTTGAAGATTCAATGAATTCATATTACAAACAAAACACCAAAAACAAATTATCTATTAAATTAAATACATAAAAAAATAAAATTATATATATTAATATAAGAAATTAACATTTATTAATAAACTAATAAACATTTACTTTATTCCTAATAAACATATAGTTTATCACAAATGAACATGTCATATTAAATTAATGAATATTTACTTTATTATTAATAAATTTATATTTGATAACAAATGAACCTACAGTTTATATACAATTTATAAGATATAAACTATAGTTTATTGATAATAAAGCTTTAATTTACAAGAAATAAACATTTATTGATAAACTGATTGATATTTACTTTATTCGTAATGAATATACAATTTTATAATATATGAACATATCTCAATAAACTAATAAACATTTAGTTTATTACAATGAACTTATAATAATAATTAACGATGACTTTATTAATAATGAATTTATGGTTTATAAAAAATAAATTTTTCTTAATAAACTAATGAATATACCTACAAACAGACGATAAATATTTACAAAATTATCCATGTGTATTTGATAACTATGTAAATTTAATTTATTTTATTTATAAAATTATTACTGTTTATTATACGTGTAATAGATTATTGGTCCATATTGCAATATGGATAAGAGTATATGTTTTAACAATCCACCTGGGTTATATATATCATACTTCGGTTTAGGCTCAGTGCATGAAAGAGCAATGAGGCCCAATATTACGGCTGTAAATTTGTAGGCAGGCTCCCAACTAACGACAGCCCCGCGACCCAACTAACATGTTATTTCTGTTTAAGGCCGATATCACCAAGTACTGATTTTAAGGGTAAAAAGTACACACATGTCCATATCTCATTTTAAAGCACATGTGCTGATTTTTAGTTCTTTATTTTTTATTTTCTAAAAACTAAAAAGAGCAATTATAAGGTACATCCGGTGTACTATACACCGGGTGTCTTAAAACCATTGGATTATAAACTTTTAATCTCATATGTTGAAAATGAATAGTTGAGATTAAAAGTTAATGATCCAACAGTCCTAAATCATCAAATGTAATTTATACCGGGTGCACCACAAATCAGTTTTTTTCCTAACTTACTTTTTAAAATTTTGTGTTGTGATTTCAAGCCTTTTTTTTGCAGTTTTGTTAAAAAATCTTATCTATTTATACTCTCTCTATATTGTCACGCCACAATTAAAATGCAAGAAAATTCAAAAAATATTTTGAAAACCCCATTTTTAAATTTTCAAAAACTTATAAAAGTAGTTTATTAATAATAAAAATAAAATATTTTTTGTTTATTTTTTGTAAAAATTAAACAAATAAATTTCTAAATATAATTATTTTTATATTATATTTTAATAAACGATAGATAAACATAAATGTTATATCGAATTTCTTTTTAAACAAAAAAATAAACATTTTTACAATGTAAGTTGTAAAAGTTATACCTAAACTACACTAATCTCAGTGCGTTTTCTGTGATTGCCTTATTATGCAAATATTGTTATATTTTCAATAGTAATATTCCGTATGATTGTAAGATTTTGAATTCAAATATCTACTTGGATTTTGGTAAAAAAATAAAAAATAAACACAACCCTCATACCTACCTAATACACCATAAGGCAATGTTTCGTTCATGTGAGTTTATGTTTTGGAAACGAAGGACAATATCCCATATTTATAGTTATCAAATGAGAAGTATCTAATCAGGCTTTGTTTACATAACATTTTATATATATTTAATTAACAGTACACTAATCAACACACTAGATTCGATATTAGAATTCATACCGAATCACAAATATATTTAGAGCAATATATGGAAGTGGGTATCCCAATGAGATATCCACTGTATTCAGTAATGGAGAGAAATCAATGGATATTAATGCTGTAGAAGTTGGACCCAATATGACAATAATTGGTGTTTTTTCTCTTCTAAATGAATGCTTTCTATATTTTCTCATCCTTACAAAAACATTGGCTTTTTTTACCACAAGCAATGGGAAATTTAATGCTCCTTACAAATTATAAGAGTGGAAGACAAAATTATCTGAAGTACACAAAATAGTACCTGGATGGCCAAAAAAAGTACATAGAAGAATAGTTAATCTGTTTTGAATATTCCTCAGTTGCACAAACCTAAAATTTCTGTCTTAAAATTTTGTCTCTTATCGCACGAGTTAGTCGAAAGAAGTTAAATGCAGACAGCCCACTGAAAAAAGCTGTCATCTTTGTCCTGATCGTGAACACTTTGATATCTAAATCCTAAATTTTTTTTTTCTCAATAAATCCACGATTCACCTCTTTTAGCAAACAGTAAGATCAACGAGGGTGAGTAGAAATGGAAGAAGAAATGGTGAGTGAATGAGAGTGAGAAGGATGGAGAGCTACATGCCTTGCACTATATAATCATGAACAAGCATTAATGGCCAAAAAACAAATCATATTTTTATTCAATTTATATATAAATAATGTATATAAAGGAAAAGGGGAAAAAAATGCAAAAAAAAAGGCCCACATCATCCAAAGAGAATCTAATGCAAATCTAATCATCATAGTTCCCTTTTTTAATTAATTTATAATGTTCATTTGGATTATTTAGTTGCCGCTAAATCTGTTGCTTAATTTGTTTCCTCTCTTTTTTCAAAAAAAAAAAAAAAAGGGAGAAAAAGTTTCCTCTGTTACTAAATTTAGGTCTGGACTTACTCGGGAATTGCCCATTTGTCATTTTATCTGTTTCGTCCTGAAAGTTTGCTACTTTGCTTTCTGTAATTCATGGGTCTATTTCTGGAAAAATTAATTATATGCTAATATTGTTTTTTTTTTAATTTTAATTTTTTGGGGGGTTTTTAATGATACAGAAATTGTAGTCATTGAGTATTATAATGGGGTATTGAGAGGGCACGGTATTGCTATTTCGTTTCGTTTGGTTCTCTCCTCTGGGCAGAAGAGGGGAGGAGAAGAGAAGGAAGCAATTTTTTTTAATTCTCGTCTTTGATTGGGGTTTCAATTAATGTTTGAATTAATAGTGTTGATATTCGGCATTTTTTTTAGAGATGAGGTGCTTTTCTTGTCATGGTTCAAACAGAAACGATACCAAGATCGACGTTGAGAATGGCTCTCGATCTGGTTTGCGTCATTCTTCTGATTCAGCCGGTTTGTCTCTCTGTCATTCTGTATATTCATTCGAATCCAATGCAGTTTTCATTATTGGGTTTTTCCATTTGATTTTTTCTGAAAATGTATGAAATTGTAGGTAGCTGGAAGGGGAAGTCGAATTCATATGGTAATTCGCGTAGTTTTTTTATTTGTAAATAATGAGGTTGCTTTTATTTATTTATTTATTTTGAATTTTCGAATCAATGGTTTTCCGGTACAGGCAATGGTAAGAAGGCAGCGGAAACCTGTGGAGCGCATAGTTTCACATTTCGTGAGCTAGCTGCGGCTACCGCCAATTTTAGGGAGATGAATTTGATTGGGGAAGGAGGTTTTGGGAGGGTTTTCAAAGGCCGTTTAGAATCAGGCCAGGCAAGTTGGGAAACATATTACGAAATCTTTGCAAACTAATTTATGAATGCAGATTATAGTTTGCTAAGTTTTGTTTAGTTTGATGCATAATATTTGTGTTCTGTTGCGTGTTTTGCTGATCAGATTGTTGCTGTTAAACAACTTAATCATGATGGTATTCAAGGCTTTCAGGAATTCATTGTGGAAGTTCTCATGTTGAGCCTCTTACACCATCCCAATCTCGTGACCTTGATCGGCTACTGCACCGATGGTGATCAAAGACTACTAGTTTATGAATATATGCAAATGGGTAGTTTGGAAGACCATCTTTTTGGTAAATTTCTCGACCATCTTTTTGTTAGTGGCAGCCGATAGCCTATAAATGTTATATCATTTAGTAAAATTTTAAGAACAGCTGATGAATACCTCTTTGTCAAATACGTCCATATAGTTTTGTGGGGTCAAACTGCTATGAATTAGCTTCCAACATGTAATCTAAGCACTCATTTAGATAGTTTCTTATTTGATCATCATTGCTTTTGCTTGCACATAAATAGATCCAGTTGATCAGCACCTTTGTGAAGGTTGCTATGTTTTTTGATGTTAGGATGCTGCCACCATAATATTTTGATCACAACGGTTATTTATGTCTGCTACTGTTGACAGTTAAACTTAATTTCCCTCGATTTAATGGTCATATGACAGGATAAGAACAAATTTCTCTCTGAACTATGATTATATATATATCATTGATGTGCTCTTAGCTTGTTTATGCGGTTACTGTGTGCTTGTTTTAGTTAAAGGAGACTAGTTCTTTTAGTCAATGTAAAGGCTTCAGGCTTTGACTAATTATTAGCACACATATTTTTTATATCTTTTTGTTTCACAGATCTGGAGCCTGGTAAGGAGCCATTGAGTTGGTCCATTCGGATGAAGATTGCTGTTGGGGCTGCTCGGGGTATCGAGTACCTACACTGCAAAGCAAATCCACCTGTTATTTACCGGGACCTGAAATCAGGAAATATCTTGCTGGATGCTGATTTCGATCCAAAACTGTCAGATTTTGGACTTGCAAAATTGGGGCCTGTTGGTGAAAAGACACATGTTTCAACCAGAGTTATGGGAACATATGGATACTGTGCCCCAGAGTATGCCATGAGTGGAAAATTGACTCCTAAATCTGATATTTACAGCTTTGGTGTGGTAATGCTGGAGATAATCACTGGGCGAAAGGCAATAGAT